>JARQOC010000002.1:677242025-677497025 GCA_033576535.1 Allobates femoralis | reverse complement strand
ATGAAGATTTAAGAATAATGCAATGAATATATAGAGTTTTCCCCAATCACCGACACGGCTTCGTTCAATATATCTGCACGTGACACCTCACCAGCGATCAGTAAGGTATGTGGTCGCTGGTGAGATTGTCACAGTGAACGAGATCGCTAGCGCCGGTCGGGGTAATTCCGCTGCTAACGCTGGTCGTCTCCCGGCTGCGTCGCCGCTAACCTCTGTGCGGCAGGAGATGACCCGCTGCTACCGTCGGGAGATCGCCACTGATCTCCCGACGGTAGCGGTGGCGCGCGTGGTTCAAATCCTGCGCCAATTCGCGGCCGGACTGTGCCGGTTGGGGGCAGTTAATCACCATGTATTGAGAGGAGGCTGAACTTGCGCCGGGGTCACACCTATGACTGGAAGCCGGAAAGAAAAAAGTTCATCAGGGCGCTATTAACCTACAAATTAACCCCATATCTTCATGTTAATAGTATTTTTTTCATGTGACATATTCCCAAATCCATGCTCCAGCGAGGGGCATAACTACTGAGTGTATTATTATTATTATTATTTATTTATATGCGCCATTGGTTCCATGGCGCTCTACATAAGAAGTAGGGGAAACAAGGACAAATACAGTAAATATGAACAATCAAGGCTTGCTGATACACGATGGGAGAGGACTCTGTCCACGAGGGCTCACAGTCTACAGGGGTGGGAGAGGAGACAATAGGAGGGGGTAGCGCCAAGCCTGTGGCGGGGAAGCGCTGGAACTCATCATAGGTTGTAGACTTGTTGGAATAGATGAGTTTTCAGGTTCTTTTTGAAACTCCCAAGGGAAGGTGAGTGTCTGATGTGCTGGGGGAGAGAGTTCCAGAGGATGGTGGAGGCGCGGGAGAAGTCTTGTATGCGATTGTGGGAGGATGAGATAAGGGGGGAGGAGATGAGGAGATCTTGGCAGGAGAGCAGGTTTCGTGCGGGTAGGTATCGGGAGACCATGTTGGAAATGTAAGGGGGGGACAGGCTGTGGATGGCTTTGTATGTCAGGGTTAGGACTTTAAATCGAGGTCTCTGGGGGATGAGGAGCCAGTGAAGGGCTTGGTGGAGGGGGGAGACAGGGGAGTAGCGAGGGGACAGGTGGATTAGACGGGCAGGGGCGTTTAGGATAGACCGGAGGGGTGCAAGGGAGGAAGCAGGAAGACCGGTGAGCAGTATGTTGCAGTAGTCAATGCGGGAGATGATGAGGGCGTGAACAAGAGTTTTGGCAGTATCGTGATTAAGGAAGGAGCGGAGTCGACAGGAGGTGGCGAGGGCTTGGATGTGGGGCTTGAAGGAGAGGGAGGAGTTGACAGTGACCCCAAGGCACTTGGCATGGGGGACTGGGGAGAGAGAGCAGTCATTGACTTGGATGGACAGGTCCGGTAGAGGGGGAGGGCGGCTGGGAGGGAAGACGATGAACTCTGTTTTGTCCATGTTCAGCTTGAGAAAGCGAGCAGAGAAGATGAGATGGCAGACAGGCATTGGGGGATTTTGGACAGAAGGGAGGTGACATCGGGTCCAGAGAGGTAGATCTGGGTGTTGCCGGCGTAGAGATGGTACTGAAGGCCATGGGACTCAATGAGTTGACCTAGGCTGAGGGTGTAGATGGAGCAGAATAGTGGTCCCAGAACCGATCCCGACAGTAAGGGGGTAGGACGAGGAAGAGGAAGAGGTGTGGGAGTGGGGGACGCTGAAAGTGCAGTCCGTAAGGTATGAGGAGATCCAGGAGAAGGTCAGTGATACCGAGGGATTCTAGGATTTGAAGTAGGAGAGAGTGGTCGACAGTGTCAAAGGCGGCAGAAAGGTCAAGGAGGAGGAGGACGGAGTAGTGTTGTTTACTCTTCACGGTCAGTAGATCGTTGGTGACTTTGGTTAGGGCTGTTTCAGTGGAGTGATGAGGTTGGAAACCGGATTGTAGGTGGTCAAAGAGGCAGCAGGAGGAGAGGTGAGAGGACAGTTCAGGATGGACGTGTTGTTCAAGTAGTTTGGATGCGAAGGGGAGAAGAGATATGGGGCGGTAGTTAGAGACAGATGGGTCGAGGGAGGGTTTTTTGAGGATGGGTGAGATCAAGGCTTGTTTGAAAGATGAGGGGAAGATGCCGGTAATGAGTGATAGGTTGAAGAGGTGGTTTAGGGCAGGGATGAGGACTGCAGTGAGGTATGGGATGAGGTGGGAGGGGAGTGGGTCGAGGGCGTAAGTGGTAAGGTAAGAGTGTGACAGAAGGGAGGAGAGCTGGTCTTCAATCATGCTGGAGAAGCTTCCTTTGGTCAAAGGGGGTTGGGCGGTGATGAGGTTGGGTCAGGGGGTCGCTGGGCCAAAGCTTTCTCTAATTTTGTCGATCTTTTGTTTGAAGAAGGTGGCGAAGTCGTCGTGGAGATGAGGGGGGAAGGAGGAGGTGTCGGGGGATGGAGTAGGGAGTTGAAGGTTTTGAATAGTTGCTTGGGGTTTCGGGATAGTGTGTTGATTAAAGAAGAGAAATAGACTTGCTTTGCAGCGGTGAGTGCGTCCTTGACGGTGGAGAGGGATTGTTTGTACGTGGTGAGGTGGGCCGTGGAGTGAGGGCCTGGAGTGTATGGGGCAAAGGAGAAGCTGCGGAAAGGGTGGCCAGACAGAGAATTTGTGCCTGGGGTCTGAAGAGACAAAAATGAGGGCACCATAGACTGGAGCAGGGAGGTTTGTGCTAGTAGCGGAGCAGGGTGGTAAGGAGCTGCCACCTGAGATAGTGGGCAAAGGTGTACAACACCAGAGGTGACCAGTGAAAGGGTGCTTAGGGGTGAAGAGTCAAATATAGTCGATGCAGAGGTTGTGTTTCCACCTGAGCTCTGGAGACCAGGGGGGCCAACACATGTCCCTAAGGGCCATATAACTACACCAACATTATTAATGACTGTGACACAAGTTTCAGGTTACACCACTGAGCAAGCGGAGGTTTTGTTGAGGCCTGTATATGTCATGGTGAAGAGACTGCTTCCCTGTGAGGAAGACTGCTGTGATGCTCTTGTCCTTCCACATTTCATCCTGAAGGGCTCTTATCAGTGGGATAACTTGAAGCTCATAGGCTCTGATGTGAAAAGGGGCCCCCAATTATTGTAAAGCTTTAATAGAATTAGTTTGTTTTCTATAGGCCAATGGAACCTTTGGGGTCCCCTAGGATCCAGGGTCCGGGTGCGATTGCAACCCTGCACCTATTGTACTTACACCTCTGAACCCTATATCCTGTTTATCTTAAAGGGGAAGTCTAGAACACCTAAGAGACGTTTTCCATGTTGTTCTGGATTCAAGCTGATTAGTAATTCTAAGGATTTATTATGACTGGCAATATGGTCACTTCGCCCTCTCGGCAGGGCGCTGTCACTCAATGACTGGCTGCCTTCCCGATCTTCATAAATGGAGACTTTGAAGAACTCACTTGTAAAGTGTTCTGCTTGCAAAATTGTTAGAAAGGATGTATGCGGTCAGCAAAGCTCCGTCTTACCTAATGTTAACTGCCACAAGCGGAAGTTTCCAAACCTCAGATGTATCTGTGAAACTTTTTTCTTCCCAATTGCAAAGAGAATCTGTCCCTAGGTTTTTGCTTTGCAAGATGAAGACAGCGTGCTGTAAGGCAGGGGTGGGGAACCTACGGCCACATATGGTCTGCAATGACAATTTATGCAGCATATTGCTGGGGTCTGCAGTGCTTGGGTGGCAGCCACATCTTGCCAGCTGCCGGCCCATTGAGCCCCGAATGCAAGCAGTCCGCAGTATTCACTGCTGAATGCTGCTGCGGGCGCACTTTGTGGGCAAGGATAATATAATAGTAATATTTATATAGTACTATTAATTCCATAGCACTTTACATACATCAGTAATACTGTCCCCATTGGGGCTCCCAATCTAAACATCCTATTCAGTATGTCTTTGCAATGTGGGAGGAAGCCCACAAAAACATGGGAGAACATACAAACTCCTTGATGGGAAATGAACCCAGGACCTCAGCACTGCTAGGATGCAGTGCCAACCACTGAGCCACCATGTCACCATGCCACCCCAGGATAACACACTATGCACTCCCATCTCACAAGAGAAACAGCGGCCAGAGCGTTCACAGGGCTGTATGTGCCCCCAACTTAGTGTCTCCCAGTGATCTCTGTGCCTTCCAGCTATGGGCCCTCCAGTATTCTCTGTGCCCCCCAGCTATGTTCCCCCAATTGATCTCTGTGCCCCCGGTGCTGTATATCCTCCCAAGTATTGTATAACCCCCCCAAGTGCTGTATAACCCCCAAGTACTGTATATCTCCTCCAGTTCTGTATATCTTCAGCAGTGCTGTATATAACCCTCCAGTGCTGTATAGATCCCCCAATGCTGTATTGCCCCCAAGTGGTGTATATCCCTCCAATGCTGTATATAACCCACAATGTTATATATAACCCCAGTGCTGAATACCCAGAGATGTATAACCCTCCCAAGTGCTGTATATCTCCTCCAGTTCTGTATATCTTCAGCAGTGCTGTATATAACCCACCAGTGCTGTATAGATCCCCCCAATGCTGTATTGCCCCCAAGTGGTGTATATCCCTCCAATGCTGTATATAACCCACAGTGCTGAATACCCAGTGATGTATAACCCTTCCAAGTGCTGTATATCCCCCAAGTGCTGTATACATCTACAGTGCTGCATATAACCCCCTCAGTGCTGTATATACAGTATACCCAGTGAAGTATATACCCCCAGTGATGTATATACCCACAGTACTATATGTGCCCCAGTGATGTATATATCCCAAGTGCAGTATGTGTCCCACAGTAATGTATATAGACCCCAGTGATATAGATTCCCCCCAGAGATGTATATACCCCTGCTGCTATCTGTGCCCCTTGGTGCTGTGTGTGCCCCCAGTGATGTATATAGCTCCCAGTGCTGAAGGTGCCCCTATAATGATGTACTGTATATACCTCCCAGTGATGTCTATGCCCCCAAGTGATGTTTATACCCCTCAATGATGTCTGTGCCCCCAGCCTCCCCAGTGATATATATGCCCAGCATCTTCTGTGATGTATATGTCTCAGCCCCTTCCGTGATATATATATGCCCCCAGCATCTCCTGTGATGCATATACTGTAGCCCCCCTCTCTCCTATGTGGTATAGATACAGCAGTCTCAGCGTCTCCTGTGATGTATATACAGCAGGCTCAGCATCTCCGATATGATGTGTATACAGCAGTCCCAGTGCTTCCAACGTGATGTGTATGCAGCAGTTCCAGTGTCTCCTATATGATTATATCCAGTAGTCCCAGCATCCCTTGTGATGTATATACAGCATTTATAGTGTCTCCTATGTGATGTGTTTACTGCAATCCCAACTTTTCCTATGTGATGTACAGTATATATAGCAGTCCCAGAATCTCCTATGTGATGTTTATACAGCCGTCTCAGTTTCTCCTATGTGATGTATATACAGCAGTCCCATCATCTCCTATGTGATGTAAACATAGCAGTTCCAGCATCTCCTATCTGATGTTTATACAGCCAGTTCAGTTACTCCTATCTGATGTATATACAGCTGTCCCAGTATTCGCTATGTGATGTATATGATTTACAAAACTTATCACAAAGCGTTGACTGCACTCCAGGCTAATGTAAACATGGAATAGCAGCGACAAGTTTAATATTATCTAACATCACAGCCGCACCAAAGAGAAGCAGGTCCAGACACCACATTAGGGGTGAGTTAATTAATTGACTACTGTGAGGTAGCAAGGGGAATGGTGGTAGAGGGACGCTATGTTTCCCCCAGGATGGTGAGCTACTGCATGTATGGGACTGGAGATGCTTACATGAGCATAGGTGAGGTAGGTGTGGCCACCGTTACTGAGAACGGTGGCTGTTGGTAAAGCCTGTTATGGGACCTCATCTATGAGGAATGAGGGAAGGTTTTTGGGCGGGCCTCCATTCCTCATCTCCCGCCCCAGGCTTTTGAAGTAGCTGGGAGGGAAAGACAGGTGAGAAAGGTTAGGCCGGAAGAGACGGCTGTCAAGGTGTTGTGAGATGAGATCAGACTGGAGAGGAGTTCAGTCGGTGAAAGAGGAGCCTGTGAGCACAGGGAGCGTGTACCGGACCCCAAGGTGGGGTAGGACCCTCGGCGAGCTCCAGGAGGAGCAGGTTTAGGGCCGACGCTATTATCCTGATGTAAGGACTTTTTTTTGTTTGTTTTGCCATTGTGTGAAATAAAACACACTTGTTTTTGGACTGAGCCTGAGTGTCACTGCCTTACTTGCTGCTGCTATAGAGACTGATCCCTACATATGGTGGAGAATGCGGGCAATGCAGTAAGGCATACACTAATCGCTGTAGAGGACGAGTTGTATGTCCTGGGTGAAGCAAGCCCTAAAGCAGCGCTCAGCAATGGAGGACATTGTAAAGGCATTGATTGAAGCCAACCTACAGCAGAAGCAGCAACAGCAGATGTATGCTGAGGCGCTGCAGGCCCAGCAGCACAGCCATACGGAGGCCCTGAGACTTCAACAGCAAACTAACCAACTCCTGATGGAACAGTTAACAGCCCTGAGGTCAAGCGCACCATCTGATCCACAGCAGGACATCAAGAAGAGGGTCCGTGCGTCCCTCCAAAAGATGACCGCAGGGGACGATGTCGAAGCTTTCTTGGCGGGGTTCGAGAGAGTGGCAGAGCGAGAGAGTCTGCCGCTACACCAATGGTCGGAGGTCGTAGCGCCATATCTGATTGGAGAGCCCCAGAAAGCGTACTACGACCTGAGCGAGCAGGACGCCCGGGACTATCAAAAGGTGAAAGCCGAGATTCTAGCTCGATTAGGTGTGAATGTGTATCTCCGTGCCCAGAGAGTCCATCGCTGGGCCTATGTAGAGACTGTAGCGGTCCGGTCTCAGATGTATGATCTCGTCCATCTTGTAAAAAAATGGTTACAGCCGGAGCTGTTGTCCCCAGCGCAGATGGTTGAAAGGGTGGTACTGGACAAGTTTGTGCAGGCCTTGCCCCAGCCATACAGCAGTGGGTGGGACATGGGGACCCTGTCGATGCCAACCAGCTGGTCAGTTTGGTGGAACGTTATGAGGCCACCCAGAACTTGTTAAAAGTTTCTTCCCCAGCCCGTGTGCTCCCCAAATCCCGCAAGGTCACCGACCCTGAGAAATACAGGACTCTGACACGCACCCCCACCCCTGCAGGCCCTCAGGCAAGGAAGCTAGAAACTGTTGTGTGCTGGAGGTGTCAAGAGCGAGGACACATTGCTGCAAACTGCCCTATCACCACCGATCCTATGGACTGCAGTGTGGCCCGGCGTGTCTCCCTCTATGCCTTCCCGGTATATACCGCTGCTTCCCCGGAGCCTGCACATATCTCTCCCATGTGTCAGGTTACGGTGGCGGGATGTCCTGCAGCTGCCCTCTTGGACTCGGGAAGCCTTATCACCCTGGTGCATGCCACCTTGGCTGGGTCTGCATCCTACACGGGACGTAATGTGGGGGTCTTATGCATTCATGGGGATTTGAAAGAGTACCCTACCGCCATAATCACTATCCAAACCCGAAGGGGGAGTGTCGTCATGAGGTGGGAGTGTTAGAGTCCCTGCCGTATGGACTGATCCTTGGGAGAGACTTTCCCCTATTCTGGACTCTGTTACCGGGAAACCCGGGGTCAAGGGGTATACAAGTCCAGAATGTCACGGACCCTGAGCCTGAACCTCGTGATCCCGACTCAGGGGTGCCAGCCGTGGGAGTAACAATGTCCCCTCTAGAGGTATTAGCGGGTGAAGCCGACGAGCTCGGGTCAGTACCTGAGTTCGCAGAGTTGGGAGTTCCCCGTGACAATTTTGGTACGGCACAGCTCCAAGACCCAACGTTAAATCGGGCAAGGAAAAACGTTATTTGTGTTAATGGGGTGTTTCAGTACCCAGGAGCAGACCAGGTGTTTCCCCACATGGCTGTCAACCAGGATCTGTTATACAGGGTTGACAGAGTGCGGGGTGAGACCTTGGAACAGCTGGTGGTTCCGCAGCCTTATCGCCCGACGGTGCTCGACTTGGCACATAGGCATGTGCTGGGCGGACACCTCGGCCATAAAAAGACTCTGGAACGAATTTTGCAGCGTGTTTACTGGCCGGGAGTGTTTCGGGAGGTGCAGCGGTATTGCGAATCATGCCCCGAGTGTCAGCAATCCGCTCCTATGCCGCACTTCCGTAGTCCCTTGGTACCCCTGCCCATAATAGACGTACCATTTGAAAGGGTCGCCATGGATCTGGTGGGTCCTCTGGTCAAGTCTGCCCGAGGGCATCAGCATATCCTGGTAATCATGGATTACGCTACCAGGTATCCAGAGGCAATTCCACTGCGGCACACCTCGGCGAAATTGATAGCCAAAGAGCTACTCGCCGTGTTCTGCCGGGTAGGAATTCCTAAAGAAATACATACGGACCAGGGGACGCCGTTCATGTCCAAGGTTACCAAGGAGTTATGTAAACTGTTCAGGGTAAAGCAGTTGCGCACCTCGGTCTACCATCCGCAGACAGATGGCTTAGTCGAAAGATTCAACAAAACCCTAAAGAGCATGCTGAAAAGGTGGTATCCAGGGATGGGAAGGACTGGGATTGTCTTCTACCATACCTGATGTTCGCGATTCGGGAGGTACCACAGGCCTCAACAGGTTTTTCTCCGTTCGAACTCGTGTATGGTAGACATCCCCGGGGCCTGCTCGACATTGCCAAGGAGGGATGGGAGCAGGAACCCACTCCTCACAAAAGTGTAGTAGAGCACATCGCGACCATGCAGGACCGGATGGCAGCGGTGATGCCGATAGTGAAAGAACATTTAGAGGAAGCCCAAAGAGCCCAAAGCCGGGTATATAATAGATCCGCTAAGGTCAGAACTTTTAACCCGGGAGACAGAGTCCTGGTACTAGTGCCTACTGTAGAGAGTAAATTCTTGGCGAAGTGGCAAGGGCCCTACGAAGTCCTAGAAAGAGTTGGGGAGGTCAACTACAAGGTATATCAGCCGGGTCGGAGAAAGACCGAGCAGATATACCATGTCAATCTACTAAAAGCCTGGAAAGACAGAGAGGGTCTGGGTACAGAAGGGTCTCCAGCTGACCGTCCTGCTGCACTGACTTTACAGGCCAAGGTGGTGCCTGAGGGGGCAGTGGCAGAAGTGACGATAGCCGAAACCCTCACGAAAAACCAGCAGCAAGAGTCTCGAGAGTTTGTGGCCAGGAATACGGATGTATTTTCAAAGCTGCCAGGGCGTACCTCATTGATTACACACGACATTGTCACCGAGCCCCAGGTAAAAGTTCGGATGAGGCCCTACCGAGTACCTGAGGCACGGCGAAAGGCCATTTCAAAGGAGGTTCGTCAAATGCTAGAGTTAGGGGTTATTGAGCAGTCAAAAAGTGAATGGGCTAGTCCTATTGTGCTCATTCCCAAACCTGATGGGACGATACGGTTTTGCAACGACTTCCGGAAGCAGAACGAGGTCTCTAAATTTGACGCTTATCCAATGCCACGAGTAGACGAGCTCATTGAAAGACTCGGGAAAGCCCGGTACTTCTCCACACTCGATCTAACTAAGGGATACTGGCAAGTACCCCTTACGGATAGCGCCAAAGAGAAGACCGCGTTCATCACCCGGAGGGTCTGTTTCACTACCTGGTGTTGCCATTTGGCTTACATGGGGCTCCAGCCACGTTCCAAAGATTAATGGACATCGTGTTGAAGCCTCATCAAAGGTACGCCTCTGCCTATCTGGATGACGTCATCGTTTTCAGCAGCGACTGGGAGAGCCACTTGGCCAAGGTACAGGCTGTGGTGGACTCTCTCCGGGCAGCGGGGCTGACTGCCAACCCCAAAAAGTGTGCTCTGGGAATGGAGGAGGCACGCTATTTGGGGTATGTGATAGGGCGAGGTATGATTAAGCCGCAGGTCAACAAGGTCGAAGCCATCCAGAGTTGGCCCCAACCAAGGACAGTAAAGCAGGTGAGAGCCTTTCTGGGAATTGTGGGATACTACAGGAGGTTCATCCCCAATTTTGCCACCCTCTCAGCCCCATTGACAGACCTTCTGAAAGGAAGACGGCCCGTCATGGTAAAGTGGAACCCCCAGGCCGAGCATGCCTTTCTGGTCTTGAAGACGGTGTTATGCGGGTCTCCCATCCTTATCACACCTGACTTCACCCAAACCTTCATCGTTCAGACAGATGCTTCAGAAGTAGGGCTAGGTGCAGTCCTTTCTCAGGAGGTGAATGGGGAAGAACACCCCGTTAACTACCTGAGCCACAAGCTCACGCCTGCAGAGAAAAATTACAGTGTGGTCGAGAGGGAGTGCCTAGCCATCAAATGGGCCTTGGAAGCGTTGAGGTATTACCTGCTGGGGCGACGGTTTCGGTTGGTGACTGACCACTCCCCACTCACGTGGATGAGCCAGTCGAGAGAGAGGAATGCGCGAGTCACCAGGTGGTTCTTGTCGCTCCAGAACTTTAACTTCACGGTGGAACACAGAGCCGGGAGGCTGCAGGGCAATGCGGATGCCTTGTCCCGGACTCACTGTTTAGTGGCAGGAGTTCACCTCCCCTGGGTTGAACTGAGGGGGAGGGTGTGTGAGGTAGCAAGGGGAATGGTGGTAGAGGGACGCTATGTTTCCCCCAGGATGGTGAGCTACTGCATGTATGGGACTGGAGATGCTTACATGAGCATAGGTGAGGTAGGTGTGGCCACCGTTACTGAGAACGGTGGCTGTTGGTAAAGCCTGTTATGGGACCTCATCTATGAGGAATGGGGGAAGGTTTTTGGGTGGGCCTCCATTCCTCATCTCCCGCCCCAGGCTTTTGAAGTAGCTGGGAGGGAAAGACAGGTGAGAAAGGTTAGGCCGGAAGAGACGGCTGTCAAGGGTGTTGTGAGATGAGATCAGACTGGAGAGGAGTTCAGTCGGTGAAAGAGGAGCCTGTGAGCACACAGGGAGCGTGTACCGGACCCCAAGGTGGGGAAGGACCCCTAGGCGAGCTGCAGGAGGAGCAGGTTTAGGGCCGACGCTATTATCCTGATGTAAGGACTGTTTTTTTTGTTTGCTTTGCCATTGTGTGAAATAAAACACACTTGTTTTTGGACTGAGCCTGAGTGTCACTGCCTTACTTGCTGCTGCTATAGAGACTGATCCCTACACTACATATAGTCATTTTCAAGGTGATAATTTTGTGCGGCCCCTGAATGATGGTAGAAATTTCCAACACCCAAAAAAAGGTTCCCAACCCCTGCTGTAAGGGTTAACACAGAGAATTAGAATTCAGCAATGCGTCTCTCTTCAAGGTCTGTGGTGTTGTTTATTTGCAATGTTTGTTTTAGCAGCAAAATCTTATCATCACTGTGATTAGCTAGTCGAGCATACAGCTATGAAGAGCAGGTCTCCAGATGGTGACTTTTGTGAGTAGCCCCATATAGATATAAATGGGGGTAAGGTAGGAACTTCTGGATCTTGGTATGCTGCCTCTGGGGAAAAGCTTTGGCTGTCATTATACCGGTAATGGGGGCTCTGGGTGGCACTAACATGAGGGGGCAGGGGCTGGATATGGCTGGTGACCTTCTTTCAGAGCTGAATGTGGCTCCCAAGGTCAGAAAGGTTGGAGACCTCTGATGTATAGCATAGTGTAGATTAGGGGCAATGCTGTAAGGTTGTACTACAAAATAGAGGAACATGATAGGGACATAAGGACTGGACTACAATAAGGAGTGTGTGAGATGGAGTAAGTGACTAAGCTTAGTTTGGTAACATCTGTGCTGTTCCCTCTAGATAATTATTTTTAGTTATTCAATATGTATATAGTAGGAAATAAGTATTGCATTTGTTTGTTGTTTGTTAAGTGTATTGCAGTCAGGGCCATATTTACCACTAGGCACGTGAGGGCACGTGCCTAGGGAACCAGGTTTCAGGGGGCAGCACCAGGAGCAAGATAAAAAAATGTTTTAATCTCTCTCCCTCCTCCAAACTCTGCATGAAATCCGTTTTTGAAGGATGGAGGGGGAGCCGCATTCATTTGTAACCGGTTGCGCCTTTAAGATGCGGCTACAAGTGAATGTGTGAGCACTCCGGCACTCTCAGGGTCAGTGACGCTCCAATCAGCTTCCTTCCCCGACGTGTGGCGCTCACATGGCAGAGGTTGGTAGCATGATGATTTCATCACACTGCCGACAGGATTCTGCAGCGGGAGCGCACGGGAGGAAGAAGAAATTGTGGAAAAAGCTGAAAACTGCTGTTCACAAACGCTCTCCATCCAACCTCACATACCCCAAGCGACTTGCAGCTGTAATCAGTATCACAGCAAAAGGTGGCGCTACAAAGTATTAACTCAAGGGGGCCGAATAATATTGCACGCCCAATTTTCAGTTTTTTATTTGTTAAAAAAGTTTAAAATATCCAATAAGTTTCGTTCCACTTCACGATTGTGTCCCACTTGTTGATTCTTCACAAAAAAATTAGAATTTATATCTTTATGTTTGAAGCCCGAAATGTGGCAAAAGGTTGAAACGTTCAAGGGGGCCAAATACTTTCACAAGGCACTGTATATAGGAGATGTACTGTTCTGGTGATGTATTGACTGTGGTTCTGAATATGTATTATTGTATTAACAGTTCTGGTGATGTCTTGATAGGGGTTCTAGTGATGTATTACTTTATTGACAGTAGTTCTGATGATGTACTCATGGAGGTTCTAGTGATGTATTATTGTATTGTTGGGGATTCTGATTCTGGTGATGTAGTCATGTGGATGTTGTAACCTTTAACTTAACATACTTGATCCTAAAACATTATAGGGCAAGTGTGCTTAACTAAAAATACAGCTGAATGTCAGCCAAACAATTAATTGACTAAAGCCCCCAAATACTATAGATAGGTGTCCGATCTTGCTCGGCTCTCCCATATACAGGAGCACTCATTCTTCCCAGTGTTCCTGTACTCTCTATTGGAGCTGCTGCTAGACATCTCTGGCAACAGTTTATCACTAAAGGAACCTTTACACGCCGCTACAGAAGGTAGAAAACAACCGGGTTATGGAGACAAATGTATCTTGCTCCGTCAAATCAACCCGAGGTAGCGGCGTGTAAACTAGCTTGTTGCCACCCGTCACTTTCGGCACCTGTTTCAGAGCAGTGCTCTAAAACAGGTTGATTTCAACCCGATGGTAGTGGCGTCTAAATAAGGTAAGGTAAAGGTTTTTTTTGCCACCTAGTTCAGTGTTTCCCAACTCCAGTCCTCAAGGCACACCAACAGGTCATGTTTTCATGATTTCCTTAGGATTGCACAGGTGTTAGTTTAATCACTTGCACAGGGGATAATTCCATCATCTGTCTAATGATAAGGAAATCCTGAAAACATGACCTGTTGGTGTGCCTTGAGGACTGGAGTTGGGAAACACTGACCTAGTTAACTCCCCGGGGCGTGACACAGCCTCCGTGAAAACGCCCCCTTCAGCGATCATTGGTGGAAGCTCCTGCGTTACGATTCGTTGTCGCTGCATAGGGCGGCATATTTAAGGAGCTGACCAGTCACACTACACAATTGTAATAGCATCATGTATTAGCCAGCCTTCCTGCGCTGGCTGGCCAATCATGATGCTATTGCATTGTCCAATCATCGTACGAGCGTCTCGTAATCCACAACTCTGGCACGCCTATGTGTTGTCCCTGTTGCCCCAGTTCCTCCCATATTACCTTCTTAGCGGCGTGTAAATGAGGTAAGGTGCTCTACAGAAGGTAACCTGCGGCACCCGGCGGTGCCTCCAGGGATAGATTAAACCTTCTGTAGAGCACCTTGTAGTGGCGTGTAAAGGCGGTATCGGGTACCGTTTGTAACCGTTGGAACGTGCTCGTGCACGTGAGACCCCGGTTGTTTCTAACCTTCTGTAGCGGCGTGTAAAGGTATCTTTAGAGGACAAAGGTCTCTACAGCCGGTAATCGGACATGCTGGATCCTTATTTCCCTCGACCAATCATCAGTTAGAGCCTCCACACACATTAGACTGTCCTCGCATGTTTAGCCAACTGTACTCTCATGTGTATGGAAGTCTTCACTACTATCTGAAGGATATGGGTGCTCTCAGATGTCTGTGAACCCACTGAGTGCTGGAGTCCAGATATAAGATAGGACACACAGTTAAAAAGAAGCCTGAACATATGAACAGCAATTTGGTTTTACATAGCTGTGCAGGAGTTCATTCCTTTTAGCATTTTTTGTTGGTTTTTCAGGCAGAATACAAAGCGGATCTGCCTGAAAAATAAGATGCTGTGTCTATATACGCTTAGTCTGACTGATCAGTAGGGGATGCAACTGCTGAAAGTGCCTAGGGCGGCAGGAGCCCTAAATACGGCCCTGATCACAGTGTCTTGCTATGTTGCTGTCTGCTGGCCAGTTTTTTGAATACCACTCATGTTTGTCTATTTAAATTAAGTTTGTTCAACCTTAGTTTGTTGGTGGTCACTCGCTCCAAGCCGCCATTTTGTATCGTGTCGCTGTGAGATTACGACCACATCTACTGGCCTTGTGAAGGCTTCAATTTCTGACCAGCAGCAACGTCAGGGGCTTCAGATAGTTACAGTATTTCACCATCAGGTATCGAACATAAATAAGCCAAGTCTTGACTAGTAAAAAAAAATTCATTTTTAACACGTGTTAACGCATGCATTACCCATAGACGCCTATGTTAAAAAAAATGCATGCATTTTCAATAACAGGCCCAAAAATGCTGCAGACCGTGATTTTGGGTGCCCTTGCAAAAACACATTGCATCAAACGCATTGCACTTTTGCAATGCGTTTTTTGCATTGGAGCCTATGGGTCCGTTTCTCAACATTTGCACATGAAACTAATGCATGCATTTAGCAAATGCATGACACAAGTCTGACCCTAGCCTTAGACTTCTAAGCTACCTCCACATAGACTTTTTTTGAGGCCTATCAATAAATGCATCAGAGCCTGGTTTCCCAGAGTAATCGGGTGGGCAATCAGATCCTTAAATAATATATTGAACAATGGGTTTTATGAACCAGATTTTTATTTTCAATAAATACCCCTATATCTATAGCAAGCCAACTAGAGACTCGGATAATTGGAGTTTGGAAGACAGGTCAATGTTTACCACAAGCTAACAGACTTGTGAGACCGGGTAATTGTGGAGTCATTAAAGGGATTCTGACAGGTCAAAAATCATATGTTACTGATTTAATTTTCTAATTCTCTTTCTATTCAGTTATTTCTTTTATTTATATTCACCTCCCCCCCCCATTCTCTGTAAATTGCAAAATAAAGAGATTCACTTCATCTGTCAATCACAGTGAGTGATCACTTAGATCTCAGCTGCACACTCCCCAGGGAATGAATATTAATGCAGTGACGTCAGTGCCTTCCTCTGTAAGCACACAAGCAAAGCAGTGGAAATCACTCACATGGGGGGAGTGGGGGTCTGTATCCTTCGTTCTCTACTCTCCTTGTATGCAGCAAAACAAATGTTCAAATAAACACGTAGGGCCTTTTCACATCTGCATTTCTTTTCCGTTTGGTTTGCAATGCATTTTTGACAGCATGTATGCCAAAAACGCATAGAAACTACAACGCAACCATGTGAACTTAGCCATAGAATCTCTCACAGACAGCACAGCCTCTGCTCAGAGCAACAAATGGAGGAGATTGGCTTACCTAGCTGAGCTTTCAGATATGTGCTTAATAGCTCTCTCTCCCTCTCTTTCCCCGCCTCATCAGAAGTACCATACAGGACAGCAAAATGAAAATGAAATGAAAAATGAAAGTAGTGTGGCAGAGCTTAGGGAGGAGGGAATGCCAGCATGAGAAGGAATGAATAATAAATGAATGTTTACATACTGCGAACTATTCAGCAGTAACAGTAATGAGCCGGACTAGTGTAACCGCTGCCAGCTGGGTGTGAAGGTGCTTATAGCAAGATAACTACAAAGGGTACAATAACAATTTTTACATATACTGAAAGGACTGCCCAGGCACTAGCATAATGGGTGCGTATCATGCTTTTACACAGTGCCTTTGAGCGCTCACATAAGAGCAGTGTTAAACAAAAGCTGGATGCACCTTCCAGCAAAAGCTATGGCTTTTGCTGAAAGACATGCAGACGCCGGGTTTTTGTGCATATTTTTGCACTTTTGTGGCGCCCTGTGCCAGGTAAAACCACAGAACCAACTAGTTCACTAAGGGATTTCCACATCTGGAACACTACACCCAACACCTTCCACTCCAGGCCTGTAGGGGGAGCACCACTGGTTGTTGTTATGCCAGATCCCCTATAAATACGGGTGCTGGGGCAGAGTTAGCCAGAGTGTGTAGTCGCTAGGAGAACTGTGAGGTTCAGCTCAGAGCCTAGTGAGCAAAACTGGTTACCTAAGCCGTGCTAGACCTGAAACCAGTAGCACCACTAGAGCCAGTGTGAGGGTCCAGAGAGTGAGAATGAAAGGCATAGGTGAGGAACAGTACAGCGGGGCAGAGGAGCCATACCGGCTCACCCCAGGAGAACACCGGACACTGGAGTCCCCAGTCTGCAAGGGAGAGATTAGCCCAGCAGAGAATCCCAGACACCGCAGAGGTTTAGCTTCCCGGACACCCGCAGCACTCACCATTTGAGAGCCAGGAGCCGCAGAGAGGTAGCGGTAGCCAAGCGAGAGCCCTCAGTGCAGCAACATGGGTGTGAGAGAGAAGAGAGGTCAGGCCTGGTTTCACACACGCCAGACTTCAGGACAAGGGAACAGGACAAGGAGGCCTATAGCCCACTTGGTGTGGAAATCCCAAAGTGCACCTTCAACCCTGGAGTGTACCTGCAAAACCACCAGTAAAAGGTACAGAAAAAGACTTTGTGTGTTTGTCCATTCTTCAGTCTGTCCCACATTGCAACGACTGCGCTGCCCTATTCCCATCATACCCTTACAGCCCCGGGGAACCCGCTCCACCTGTAGGGAGCCACAACACCTTGCTGCCACCCATCACCCCAGAGGCCCCAGCAGCGCCGGTGCCATCACCGGATCTACAGGTGGCGTCACGACAATCACTTCTAAACTATAATCCCTGTAAATACCCCTTTTTGTTGTCACCGCAAGGGTACAGGGTCGGGCACTGACCACCCGTGAGATCCACCGCACCCAAACTCCTGATACCTGAGTAACCCAGACCCTTGTGGGCCAGACATTTTCAAAGCAAAAGCGCGCACGCAAAAAGAATTTAATGCCAATTCTTGGTGCATTTTTCGGTGCACTTTCCGCATAGGCTACATGTTAACATGGCCTCTGGAAAAGCGCACCGGGAAAAGTGAGGTGTCGGCATGCAGTCGCGCTTTTTTGCACGCAAACGCACGCAAAAAAGCTTCACTGCTGAATATGCGGCAAAATGCACCGCGCGTGAACGTAGCCTATGTATCATACTGAAAAATGTCCTGACAGAGTCCCTTTAAATGTGAGTGTGGCTGCTGCTCTCCTGTGCTCAAATAGCAGGAAGGGACCCGGCGACTATGGAGCTCCCAGGAAAATACTCTAAGTCAAGCTGCAGCTGTGACCTTAGTGTGGGTACAACCACAGGATTTTGATTGGCCAGTGTCATAGAAGAGAAAAAGAAAATCTTCCAGAATCAGAGGAGCAGAGAGGATTGGTGGAGGTACTCAGTTTAAATTCATAAATTCAGTTTAAGATCGATCCTCTATGGCAGAGACTTAGGAAATGTCTAATGTTCAACCAATTTTCTTTCATCATCAGTGTACGTGTTAGTTCTTTAACATCTCCTGAGCGGAGATCCTCAATGAAAGATAAGTAAATGAACTTCCCCTATTTCTTTTTCCTCTTATAAACCACTCTCCGCAGAGCACAGGAAAGTGTTTGTTGCTGGACTGTAAGACATCAACTACATCTTTCTGAAAAATGAATCAAGAAATCATTGGGAACATTGTCCTCCTGGTAATTGTGACATTGATCAGCGTGATCCAGAACAGTAAGTAGACAGCGGACATGACGCACCGAGACTTTCATCAGACCGAGAATGTGAAGTTTGGTAAAATAGTCTCAGTCAATGTTATCATGCAGCAGCATAGGTTCTAGACGTTGGGTGCCAATAGGCAACTTTTCATTTGTTTTTAGGATGTAATTGAAGTTATCCTTCCAATGTTGGTTGCTAAGTAATTTCTTTCAACGGGAACCTCCACCAGTGCCAGAGGATCCTCCAGTGGCCCCAAGCTCTGGCATCTGTTGGACATAACTTTGGAAACCATCTCTTTCCACTTGGGTGTCCAAAGATTTTCGAGAGGATGTTTACGAGAGGATCTCAATGGCATATGTGAAATATTGACCTGATGTTGCTATTTCACTATTCAAGTTATCTGAAAGCTAATCTATAAATTGTACTGGGATTTTGCAGTCATAAGTGTGGCATGTCCTTCAGACAGCGTGATTTAGTCAGATCAGCTGTAGAAAACATATTGGACTCCTGAGTGACGTTAACAGGTCCTATGTAAGAAATATATATTGATGCTATGTGACTACCTGCCATGCATTGAGGCGGCTATGTGACTACCTGCCATGCATTGAGGCATGATCTCTCCAACCCCCTGTTCCCTCCATCCTCCTGCACCCTCCATTCTCCATCCCCCTGGTCTCTCCATCCTCCATCCTCCTGCTTCTTTCATCCTCCATCCCACTGCTTCTTCCATCCACCATTCCCCTGCTCCTTTCATCCTTTGTCCCCCTGTTCCCTCCATCCTCTATCACCCTGCTCCTTCCATCCTCCATCCCCATGCTCACTACATTCTCCATCCCCCTGGTCTCTCCATCCTCCATCACTTCGTCTCTATCCTCATCCCCCTGGTCTCTCCATCCTCCATCCCCCTGCTTTCTCATCCACCTGATCCCTCCATCCTCCAGGTCTCTCCATCCTCCATCCACCTGATCTCTCCATCCCTCTGTGCCCTCCATCCTCAATCTCTCTGATCTCTCCATCCCCCTGTTCCCTCCATTCTCCATCCCCCTGGTCACTCCATCCTCCATCCCCCTGCTCCTTCCATCCTCCATCCCCCTGCTCCTTCCATCCTCTATTCCCCTGCTCCTTTCATCCTTCAACCCCTGTTCCCTCCATCCTCCTGCTCCCTCCATTCTTCATCCCCCTGGTCTCTCCATCCCACTGCTCCGAGTCCTTTCAATTCATCCTCCATCCCCTGCTCCTTCCATCCTCGATCCCCCTGATCTCTCCATCCTCCATCCCCCTTGTCTCAATTTCTCCATACCCTGCCTGTCCTGATCTCTATCCCCCCTGCATCCTCTCCCCCTGCACAGCCTGCCGCCCTCTGCACTCATCACAGTCACTGTCAGTGCTGTCACATACCCTGCACTGCAGCCAGCACAGCATTAGGCATCCTCCTCCATCTTCTCCAGCTTCTTTCCCTCTGGGCAAAACTCCGCCCATCCGAGTCACATGTATGTAACATCATCGCAGGTCCTCGGGCGCTCAGGGAAATTCACTTACTGCAGTGCTACTAGTACTACACACAGCCTGTGACACAGGTCAGTGCTGCTCTTTAGATTTTCCGGTACGCCGTACCGGTATGTACCGCCGGTCTTCAGATTTTCTGGTACGGCATACCGGTATGTACCGCCACAAAAAAAGCACTGGGTCTACTATAATGTCTATCTCACTGGTGGAAACAGACAGAAAAGGGCCCCTGTGCAAACACAATATATGGGCCCTTTGCAGCCCAAGAACGTATCATAATGCACAATTCTTCCTACCTTGGAGGTAGAAAGCGGCCCCCTTACATCCTGGGCCCCTGTGCGGCTGTACCGGTTGCACTAATAATATATCCACCCTTGGTCTATCTCCTACGTCTACTCAATCAGCAGGAGATTATCATTAGAAGACTAGTAAACCTGCTGCCAGGTAGTCCTCTCTATCATGACCTCTGTATATCCCCCATCCCCACCAGCTTTCTGCCTATGCACAGAGTACACAGAAAGCTGCCAATTAGAGGTGCGCATGGGGTTAGGCTAGGGTCACATCTGCTGTTGGGCTTGCAGATCCTGATCCGGTTTTGAGCATTAAAAATGCTATGCAAATCGTTGGAATCAGAGTCTCTGCCCCTCAGATGGGACACCAAAAACATGGTGACAGATTCCCTTTAAAACCACAGAATTGTGGATTAAGATGACTACACTAAAATCTTATAAGGGATTATGGAGAACATGTACAGGATAAGTAAAACACTGTATTTATATTTGGATTTGTAAGGCTGCCTTCACACTGGCGTTCCCCTCCGCAGCGTTCTGCGGAGGGGAATCGCCATGTGTGCGCAGCCAGCGCAAGCCCCTATGTTTAGAATAGGGACGCATGGTGCTGCGCTTGACAGCGCATGACCGTGCACACCCATTCACTCCCATATGTGATCTGTGCGCAGGCGGATGCCTGCACACAAATCACACACTTCTGCCGCACCGGGATGCAACATGTCGCGTCCCTGGTGCGGACGAGACTGTGTGATCTGTACGCAGGCATTAGCCTGCGCACAGATCACATATGGGAGTGAATGGGTGCGCACGGTCCTGCACTGTCAAGCGCAGCACCGTGCGCTCCCATTATAAAGATAGGAGCTCGCGGCCGCTGCGGTCACATTGCGGACCTCTCCGCAGAACGCTGTGGAGGGGTCCACAAATGTGAACCCAGCCTTAATTGTTCAACCGTTAAGCAAATTATGTGTACATGCAGACTGCATGTAAAATGTGTGCAAATGGTAATAAAATGGTAGAATAGCGGTATGTCATTAGTAATAGCGGGTTTAGGTTCTTGAGCAAGGATAATAAACTTGTGGAAGTAGCCAGGATGTCTGGGAAGTTTAAGAGCAGTTCTGAACCATGGTTTAAAGGGAACCAACCACCAGGATTTAATACCTGTAAACCAGTGCAGCAGGTGACTGACGTGTGCAGCATGACACCACTATTTTCTTTTTTTTGTTATTCCTCCCATGTGGGCTTGTCTTTCTGGTTAAAGACAATGCCCCCCCTACGCTCCCTCCGATAAGTCTGGATGAGAGGGAGGGGATGGGGTTCATCCTACAGATAAACCCACAGGGGAGGAATAACAAAAAACCCAAATAGTGAAGTCATGCTGCACACATCAATCACCTGCTGCTCTCATTTACAGGTGGTTAAATCCCGGCGGTTGGTTCTCTGTAAGGACTATCACTTGGAGAAGCTGTAAGCAGGGCCGGGTCTAGATTTTTGTGGGGCAAAAAAGTCTCCATGGGCCCCTTTAACACTCTGCCCTGTCCCTCCCTGCACATCTGAAACCATAAGCCGCACCTAGGTGTAGACAGCTGAAAACAAGAGAAACATTCTCCCTATTAAAGCTTCCCTGGCAGTGTAAAGGGGAGAGGTCATTAGTGCTAATTTTAATGTGCTAGGGTAGAATATGGAGGAAATAAATCTATAGTTGGTGTGTTTCTGCAAATTATATATGACATACAGAACTCTACTATATACCCAAAGACATAGATGGCTCTGCTATATGCACATGTAGACACATACAGCACTGCTACATGAACATTTAAACACCTATAGCTCTGCCACATGCACACCAGACACATAGCTCTGGTACATGCACACTATGCACTACACACAGAGCTCTCCTACATGAACATACACACACAGCTCTGCTACATTAACATACACACACAGCTCTGCTACATGCCCAATACATGCACATACAGACATACACAGCTCTCCATACATGCACACTACATACACACTAAATATCAAGCTCTGCCACATGTACAATACATGTACATACACAGATACACACACAGCACTGCTACATGCACAATACATAAAAACACACACATACAGTTACACACACATACAGACTACTATACATTGCCACATCTTGAATTTGAGCAGGAAAGAGGAGGTGCTGTGAGCTGCACGAAGGCTGCAGAACTTGAGCAGCAGCAGTATCTTCAAGAGCCTTGATTTTGGTCATGTGATCAGTCACATGACTAGAAGGTCCTGCAACCTCCATTCAGCTCCCGGTAAGCTTTCTCTCCTGCTGTGTACAGATCACATAGATCAGTGCAGCGCAGAAGAGAATGTCGAGCCCACTGGGACGGGGGTACTCGGTATCAGACCGGGTCTGCTGCTGGGGAATGTCACGGGGTCCTGGTCCAGACCATGTCCCGGGCCCTGGCAATAATAAGGGGGTATTTACAGGGGATATAGTTTATCGTGACGCCACCCACGGTGTGTGGTCAGTATGGGGGACCACCGCTGCTGCAGAACCTCCGGGGATGATGTTAGGCAGCTTAGATGGTACTGCTCTTCGTAGGTAGAAGCAAGGTCCCCGGGGCAGTGGTTGGTAAAGTCTATGGTGGATGTGATAAAGGAGTTAATAGTGGAGACGGGGTTAAGGAACACACACTCACGTTTCTGTAGTTTCCAAAGCTTTACTGCGATGTATAGTCCACGGAGTCTGTACTGGGGCCGGTTGCTCCCACCCTGTCCGGGTCCTCAGCTTCCTTGTGCTGCGCTGTGTGTGTCCCTGCTGCTGCTTCTAGCTTAGCTGCTGGCACTGTCTCACTCTCTCTTTCTCTCTGCTGGTACCACTTGGCTAGGCAACTTGAGTCTTCTGTGCTGACCCCGCCGTGTTGCTTTGCTCTGGTACTGTGGTGGTCTAGAAACTCCACTACTCCTGGATTCACTGTGCTGTGTGTGTCAGTCACAGTGTCGGATCCGGTGTCCGTTCTGTGCGCTCCTCTGGGGCGAGTGGTGATGACACTCAAGGTCCCAGATGTGTTCCTCTGTCGTTTAGTTCCCTCTCCTCAGACCCTAACTAGGCCTGGAATCAATGAGCTGATTGTGGAGAAGCCTGGTGCAGCTTCTTTACACCACAATCTCCCTCAGTTCTCCCAGGAACTGGTCTCTCTCTAGCACTCTCCTCTAGAGACTAGCTAACTACTTCCTCTTGAGCTGAAGTATATAAGGGAGCTGATTGAGCTCCCCCTCCTGGCCTAGAGGTGCTAGTGTAAGTCAGTGTTTTGTGGGGAGGGAACCCGTGTGATGTTACTGTGGCACATTAACCCCTGGGGTGCCACAAGAAGAGAGAGAGAGGACAGCTGTGTGTGAGCGGGTCTCCTCACTGCTTCTGCAAAGCCTGCAAGGGTAAGGGGATGTACTCGTTAACCGGGCCGGTGTGCGCGTTTTGTGAGGTCACAGTGGCGGTGACCCAGCTCCGTGGCCCTGGGCACACAGTGATGAGGGATTATTTACAGGGGATAGTTCATGACGTGTCCTTCTGCCCCATTAGGGTCGGGCCAGATTTGGGGCATAAGGGTGGCTTCCCCCCTCCCATTTCCTTTAGGACTTCTCTCTCCTGCAGGCTTCCTGCCTGCTCGTTCTTCCAGACTCTTCTCTGCCTGCATCCTCACAGGACGCTCTCCTCCTCAACTCTGTCTCTCCCTTGTTGTTCTCCTTTCCCTTATTCTAACTTCCTATCCTCACCCCCTTGCCTACTCCTTCCTCCAGCCTGGAGATGGGGCCCTTCTTAAATAGGGTCTGCCCAGACCCCCAGGACTGGAATTGGGATGGTGTTACCGTATGTGTAGATTTAGTTGAAACCCCTCTCACCTGAGAGTGGTGATACCACACCTGTGGAATAGGTGCAGCATTACTGTGGCAATCAGTCAGCAGGGGCAGCACACTTCTGCTCACAGACAGCGAGTAGGCCCTCTCACTTCTTCAGGGCCCCAGTACCTTCCCGGGTATGCCGGGTGTTGACACGGGGCCTGGCTGTAAGCATGGTACTCATTTTCCTATCAGTGCTCAGACCGTACATCGCACATTTCAGAGGTTACAGGGTGGGGGGGGGGGTCAGCCTGTGGATGCTCAGACCATACACTGCACACATTACAGGGGTGGGGGGCAGCCTGTCAGTGCTCATACTATACACTGCACACTGCAGAGGTTACAGTGGTGGGGAGGTTGGACTGTCAGTGCTCCGACCATACACTGCAGAGGTTTCAGGGTTGGAGAGTCAGCCTGCAAGTGCTCAGACCACACACTGCAGAGGTTACAAGGGTGGACGGGTCAGCCTGTCCATGTTCAGACCATGCACCACACACTGCAGGAGGTTACAGGGTGGGGGGTTAGCATGTTAGTGCTCAGACCATACACTGCACACTGCAGAGGTTATAGGGGTGGGGGGGTCAGCCTGTCAGTGCTCAGACCACACACCACACTGCAGAGGTTACAGGGGTGGGTCAGCCTATCCATGTTCAGACCATACACCACACGCTGCAGGGGTTTACAGGGTGGGGGTTCAGCCTGTTAATACTCAGACCATACACTGCACACTGCAGAGGTTTCAGGGTTGGAGAGTCAGCCTGTCAGTGCTCAAACCATACACCACACACTGCAGAGGTTACAGTGGTGGGGGTCGGACTGTAAGTGCTCCGACCATATGAGTCGGTCGACAGGTTAGGGGGGTACTCGGATACCGAGACAGATGGTGACTTTGATCACGGCTGGTCGGTTCCCGGTTCCGTGCCCTGGACCCTCAGTGGCGGGGATGGTGGGGGATGATGATGATGTTGGAAAGGGGAAAACGGTAACGTGACGCCATCTGTGGTACCTGGTAACGTGGATGGAGGTGCAGCTCAGAGTAGTACAGCTCCCCACAGGTGGAGCTTTATCTCAGGGCAGCAGGGTTAGATGAGGGGAGTAGTAGTCCTCACCTTTTTGGTGCTGTAGGAGCCCTCTGGGCAGCAGAGCAAATGAGGACAGACACCAGATCAGCTCAAGAAGTTCTTTACTGTCTCCAGATGAAAAACAGGTACACGGTGCAGCCTGGTTTACCTGGGACGTAGCCACAGATTTGGGGTAACTTAGCAGAGTCTGTCGGTGGTGCCCTCTCACAACTTTCGGGGTTTGTGTTCCTCTTTACTCTCATTAACCACTCTGAAGAGCTCCTTCGCCAGTCCCCTGGTCTGTTACTATTAGGTACGGTTGGTTCCTTACTGGTACGGACGGGAGCGACAACGAGCAAATCCTCCCGCCACCGGAATTCGATCCTTTCCCTAAAGTGTCCTGGATGTTTTTGGAACTGAGGAAGAGGTACAGTCTGTGGCGCTATGGCTCCCTTCTGTCGGTCCCACAGCTTGTCGGTTCACAGCCAGGGATAGACCTCTGACTGCCTTGGCTCGAGTATGCCGGTGTTGACCCCGGACTCCCCAGCTGGCTGCAACCCGTCCTGGATTGTCCCCTCCGGTTTCTGGGTCACCCCTCTCCAAGGAGGTGCCCTCCTGTCAGGAGCACTGTCAGACACGTCCTCTCTGGCTGCCTTCCTAGGACTGTCTGACTAGAACCAACTCAACTGTCACTCAAGTCTCCCACTCTACTCTAGGCTCCACCCCTTGGACCTACTGAATATATGGTCCCTATGCTAAGGTTATGGGTGCTTAGGACAGACTCTGCATGAAACCCCGTATCCATGGCTACAGAGGCACTACACCTTCTGTTTGGGGTGCAGTACCTCCCTGTGGCACCTTCCCATAGGGGCACCACACATACACTGCAGAGGTTTCAGGGTTGGAGAGTCAGCCTGTCAGTGCTCAGACCACACACCACACACTGCAGAGGTTACAGGGGTGGGTGGATCAGCTTGTCCATGTTCTGACCATACACCACACACTGCAGGGGTTACAGGGGTGGGGGGGTTAGCCTGTTAGTGCTCAGACCATACACCACACACTGCAGAGGTTACAGGGACGGGGGTCAGCCTGTCAGTGTTCAGTCCATACACTGCACATTACAGAGGTTACAAGGGTGGGAGGTCAGCCTGTCAGTGCTAAGACGATACACCACACACTGTAGAGGTTACGGGGGAGGGGGGTCTGCCTGTCAGTGCTCAGACCATACAATGCACACTGCAGAGGTTACAAGGGTGGGGGGTCAGCCTGTCAGTGCTCAGACCATACACTGATATTGCAGAGGTTACAGGGGTGGGGGGTCCACCTGTCAGTGCTCAGACCATATGTGGCACCCCAGAGTCACAGTGCGACAGTGTCACCATTCTAGTGAGGCGGTCGACAGGGTAGGGGGTACTCGGATCCTGGGACAACTGCTTCGATGGGGAATAACGGCTGGTCGGTTCCCGGTTCCGTGCCTTGGACCCTCAGTGGCGGGGATTAGGGGGAATGGTGATGAGGATGGGGGTAGTAGTGTCGTGATGCCACCTGTGGTACCTGGTAACGGCCGGCCGCTGAGGTGATGGTGGTGCAGCTCAGTGTAGTACAGCTCCCCACAGGTGGAGCTTTACCTCAGGGCCGCGAGGGTGGTTGAGGGGAGTCATAGTAGCAGCTTGCGGGGGGACGCTGTGGGCAGCGGCGGCGAAGCAGACTCACACACACAATAGTCTTTGTTTTGGTACCTTTTACTGATGTCCGGGTAACAGGTACAGTCCAAGAGGGTTACCAGGTTCTCGGTGCAATTTGGGATTTTTCACCTTGAGAGTTGTGAGGCCTCCCCTGCTACTGTGTACGGTGACTTGGGGTAAGTCCTGCCTATAACTAAACTCACAGCCTCCTTCCCTCTCAGGGCTTTACTCTTTAACCGACAATGAGGGCCTTCTGTGGGGTCCCTACACTCCTCTTGGGCCCCTGGTCCTGTGCTTGGTCAGATTTGAGTGTCTCTATTAAGTAGTACCTCAGGGGAATAGATCCTCCTGGTTTCTCCGGGCTTTTCCTGCTTCAGTGTATGTTCTGCAGGTTCGGACTCCGGTGTCCGGGTGAGCTAAGGGATCCTAGATCTGGTCCCTTGTTATGACCTACTACTCCTTCCACTGGCCTCCGTCCCTCTCTCTGGGGTTCTCCACAGCGGGTCAGTGTCCCTTGGTTCTGGGACTTGCTTTACCCAGCAACCGGGTCTTTCCAGCACCTTCTCTAGGCTCCTCCACTGGACTTAACTGCCTCTCTTCACTGCTCAGAGCAGACTAACTGCATAACTGACTCCTCCTGCCGTCAGGTCTGGGATGGTAAATGTGTGCTGTGGGTACCAAAGTGTAAATCCCTCCTTGCACTGGATGGATCCTGTGGCAATCCCCAGCAGAGGTGCCACACTAGGTGTCACCAGAGAGCAGTAATGGTCCCGTCACACTAGGCAACCTGGCCAGCGATGTCGGAAGCGATGCGCGGGTGCCCGCTCGGTTCCAACATCGCTGGCCAGCTGTCACACAGCACGGCTGCGGCCGGCGATGCCGCAGCGATGCGGGCGGTGACATCGCTCGCTGGGCTGGGCTCAGCCCAGCGAGCGATCCGCAGCAACGCTGCGGTATAGGCTGGATCGCCGCTGACATCGCTCTGGCGATGTCACACGGCGCGATCCAGCCTAATCGCAGGTCGCAGGTTGTCAGGTTTACAGTTCTTCCCGTAAACCTGACAACCTGCGACTAGCGATAAAACGCGGTCGCGTCGCGCTGTCACACAGCGCAACGTCGCTAGCAACATCGCTGTGACGTCACTTTTCCGGCGATGTTGCTAGCAACGTTGCCTGGTGTGAAGCCACCTTTAGGCTTATTCCACACAGGCAACACACAAACAACACCAACACCTCCCAGACAGAAGGGGGAGACCAAGCCTGGCTTCAGGGTGAGCTCCCCTATATACTCTGGTCTGAGGAGCAACAAGTGCAGTGCAGTCTCTAGGAGGACTACGAAGAGCACAGTTCAGTGCAGTTCCTGTGAGGACTGCGAAGAGTAGCTTAGTGCAGTGCGGGGCAGCACTGTGAAGACATCCTGGTGGACTGGAAGCTGCTTAGCTTGTCCCAGGATTGCTAACTTGTCCAAGCCTAAGGCTAGTGTCTGAGGAAAGAGGAGAGAGACAGAAACCTACTGGGAGGCTGCATCACCTGTGCTTCACCTCCCTCAGGCTGGGTTCCACATAAGCCCTCAGTCCGTTTTTGGCTTCAGTTTTCTCATTTTTTTTTTCTAAGTCCAAAAACTGACAGAAAAACGGATTGGATGTAATAAACACCCTGTCCGTTTTTCTCTGGAGCTCCAAACATTGCCCTGTCCGTTTTTGAGTCAAAAACGTTGCATGCAACGTTTTTGGCATCATTTAAAAAACGCATGCGTTTTCATGCGTTTTTTTAACATGGGGCCCTATGGGAAACGCATGCGCGAACGCATGCAAATGCGCACTTGCGTTTGCCCATGCGTTCGCGCATGCGTTTTTTTAATGAAAATTCCAAAAACGTTCAGGAGTGCAGGAGGCTCAAAAAGCACCCAGAAAAAAACGGATTGGTGATGAAAATCACTTCCAAAAACGGATTTCTATGTGTGTGACCACAGCCTCAGAGAAACACCACAAGACCGGACACCGGAGTCCGAGACTGTGCAGGTTCAGACACACCAGCAGTGAACACCGGAAAGTGGGGGACTCCAGATTCTCCAGCTACCCTGCGCCAGGGACACAGCAACATATAGAATCCAGAAACATTGACTTCCCGGGTGGGGTGGAAAAGTGAAGGACTCGAGTTACCTGTCATTCTGGTAGACGCAGACAGAGACAGGGCCGGCAGCCTAGCTGAAGCAACTGCAGGGCCACTACGCAAACACAGTGAGGAAGCCAATATCACCCGGCCGGGTGAGAAATACCCTGAACTGCTCCCCAGACTCCAGGTACAGCTTGTAACAACTACTTCAACTCTAGTACACAGACTGAGAAACGGCTATCAGGAGTCGGTGTGTGTTAATTACATCTATTGCCTGTGCCCTATAACGGAGCTCTATACTTGCAGCGTCGCAGAAAAGTCCCACCTGAGGAGTCACAGCCTGTCAGCCCTGCACACTGACTGGAGAAGCTGCAGCAAAGTAAGTGACTGAGTGAATCATCATCCTTCACAAAGCCCCATCCAAACCATCCCTGCTGCCCTGGGGCCCTCCAGCCATACCCGAGGAGGGCTTACCATCCACGCTGCCCCAAGTCACCGTACCCAGCAGGAATACGGCAGCGGTGGTTCTATTAACCACATAGGTCCAGAGCCACGCTTTCATGCCTCCCTACCTGCAGGTGTATTATGACTGGTGACTAACTTATAATTTCATTTCCATTCACAGATATGCGGTGTTTCCAGTGCAGTGTTTTTCTCTTGCATGGTCTATTCTGGTCCCACTTCAAATAGGGCATTATCAGAGGTTTCATCTGCCTTCAATTGCACTTTATTGTCTTGCACTACTTTGCATTGAGCCTCAGCTATAGTACTATCTTGTCTATCTTTTGCCCTAACAGCTAGGTGACCTACTGCATATCTGGATTCCTTATCATGGGAATTTGTGTTATTATGTATTTATTCCTGCTTTTTGTTACCAGGTTAATCCTGCAGGTTCAGCATTATTGCTAGAAATCATAGGAGGCATGTTTTTGTGATATATCTCGTGTGGTGTTGCACATTTTTGAGATGATTTTAATGTTTTGTGCTTTTTACCTTATTCACATGGATTTGTTGCAATAAAATTTACTTTTTCACTCTAAACGAGGGTTATATACCTTTCTTCCCCGATCCCGGTCATACACACACGTTTCTTTCCTCTCCCCTTTATGCATTAACCACATACCCCGGGTGGCGTCACGACAAATCCCCTGTAAATACCCCTTTTTGGACTGATCCCAGGCCACGGGACCGGGTCACGACTACCGTAATATCCCCGAGAGACCGCCACCGGCCCGGTTCCCGAGTACCCCATAGCCTGGGGGTGCATCACATACACCACACACTGCAGAGGTTATAAGGGTGAGGGGTCAGCCTGTCAGAGGTCAGACCATATGCTGCACACTACAGAGGTTACAAAGGTGGGGGTCAGAATATCACTGCTCAGACCATATGCAGCACAATGGAGAGTTTACATGGGTGGGTGGCAGCCTGTCAGTGCTCAGACCATACACCGCACACTGCAGAGTTTATAGGGGTTGGGGGTCAGCCTGTCAGTGCTCAGACCGTATGCCGCATACTGCAGAGATTACAGGGGTGGGGGGTTAGCCTGCCAGTGGTCAGACTGTATGCTGCAGACTGCAGAGGATACAGGGGTGGGGGGCTAACTTGTCAGAGCTCAGATCATACACCGCACACTGCAGAGGTTACAGGGGTGTGGGGTCAGCCTTCATTGCTCCGACCATGCAAGACAGTGCAAAGGTTATAGAGTTGAGGGGTCAGCCTGTCAGTGCTCAGACCTTACACCACACACTGCAGAGGTTACAGGGGTCAATTTGACAGTGCTCAAACCATATGCCACACACTGCATCAAATTGGTCTGTATAGCTTTTATCCCAGAAGGAATCTTTATGCACGTGCTCTTGCAGTTTTTGTAGCCAAAACCAGGAGTGGCTGATTAAAACCAGGAGTGGCTGATTAAAACCAGCAGTGGCTGATTAAAACCAGCAGTGGCTGATTAAAACCAGCAGTGGCTGATTAAAACCAGCAGTGGGTGATTAAATACAGAAGTGGAGCACTTGTTTCTATTAGACTTTTCCTCTGGTTGTTCCACTCCTGGTTTTGGCTTCAAAAACTGCAACAGCACTCGTGTAAAAATACGTAGCAAATACGCAAATCTAAAGATGATGTACAAGAAAACCTGCAAACAGTTTACTGAAGACAGCAGACTAAAGGGCCTGTCACACGCGTCAATATCGCCTGCACGATCTCGGCTGCGAGTGACGTTGCAGCGATATTGATGCGTGTGACATACTGAATCAACCAGCGATAAATCGCTGGTTGATGATCGCCAGGTTTTAGAACCTGCTCTAAAACCTGGCGATTGTCGCCCGGTGGACACGCAGCATCGCTGCGTGTGACACCGGGACTAGCGATATTCCAGCTCCCAGCGCCTCTCACAAGCGCTGGGAGCTGGTAACTAAGGTAAACTGCGGGTATCTAGGCAGCGCGCGCTGCTGCCTAGATACCCGACGTGTACCTTAGTTACCAGCCTCCTCCGCTCAGCTGTCCCTGTGCCAGTGTGGCAGAGGAGAGGGGGTTAACCAGGGAAGCTTCCTGCTTCCCCCGGCTGAGCCCGCCCGTCCTCTCTCTGCTGCTGCTCCGGCTCACAGGGGCCCCGCTGGACGCAGGTTAGCCCTGCAGGGGGGTCCCCAGCCGCCCCCCATGTCCCTGTGCCAGTGTGGCAGAGGAGAGGGGGTTAACCAGGGAAGCTTCCTGCTTCCCCCTGCTGAGCCCGCCCCTCCTCTCTCTGCCGCTGGGCAGGCAAACCAGGGCCCCCCCTCAAAGGCTGCACCAGGGCCCCCGGGCAGCAAGGTCTGCCCCTGGCTCACCGGCTGGTATCTAAGGTACACAGCGGGTAACTAGGGTCCCTAGTTACCCGCTGTGTACCTTAGATACCAGCCGGTGAGCGGAGGAGGCTGGTAACTAAGGTACACGTCGGGTATCTAGGCAGCGCGCGCTGCCTAGATACCCGCAGTTTACCTTGGAGACCAGCCTGCTCCCGCTTCCAGCAGGCTGGCAGCGGGAGCAAGACATCGTGGAAACGATATTTAAATTGTTTCCATGATGTTTCTGGTCAATTGATCGCTGGTGAGTCTGTCTGTGTGACAGCTCACCAGCGATCAGCCGTCAATGTCGTCAGCGATCATCTCACTGACGACATTGACGCGTGTGACAGGCCCTTAAGGACATGGATTACTGGAACTGTCCTGTGGTCTGATGAGACCAATATGATCTTATCTGGTTTAGATTATGTCAAGCTTGTTTAGTGGCAACCAGGTGAGGAGTACAAAGACAAGTGTGCCTTGTCTACAGTAAAGCATGGTGGTGGGAGTGTCACAGTTTGGGGCAACAAGAGTGCTGCCAGCTGTTGGGGGCTACAGATCATTGAGAGAACTGTATCGCCCCAAGGCCGTGGTGTACTCGGAACCAAGCCTTATCAATGCTTTTGGGAAGTCACAGGAGTCGAGACCCGGCTTCACAGTGCTAAAGCGTTCTTGGGGAATGTAGGGAAAGGGTGGTTAGGGATTAAGTGTTCGTGACGCCACCCGTGGTTTATGGCTATGAGGAGCCGCCGCCGCTGCAGAACCTCTGGGGACGGTGGATAGGCAGCTGGGATATAGTGGCTCCACACGGGCAGAGCGGGTCCCCAGGGCAGTGGGAAGAAGAATTAATAGTCTCTGGCAGGCAGGGATTATCTCAGGCAGCGTTACCTTGTTCAGTATCCTTCACAGCGGATTGTCGCGGAAATGACACAGTCTCACACAGTTCTGCAATTCTGTACCCGGCTTTACTTTCAGCAAGCTTCACGTTCAAGAGGCGAAAGATGTTACACACTCTTGGATAAGCTCCGACCTGCATAGTTTTAGGAGATCAGGGTAGCAAAAATGAGATCCTCGGTGGTGTGCCTGCCTTCTGCCTCTCGCTGGTCCTGTTCCTCAACGCTCCTTGAAGCACCTCTGCGCGCAGAACCATGATCCTGCAGCCTCGGGTATTAGGCCCCTTTCACACTAGCGTTTTTTTCAAATTGCGGTAGATCCTGCAAATTTAACACATCTGCTGTCTAACAGCCGCACTTGCGGCAGGCCCCATGCATTGTCTATTGGGCTTGCGGCAGGTGCAGCAAGTGCAGTATAGTCGCGGTTCTGGCACTTGCGACAGTCGCGGCCGTGAAACAAAACGTGGTCAGTAGCGTTTTTTTCGCAGCCGCAAATGCCAGAACCGCGACTATACTGCACTTGGTGCAAGCCCCATAGACAATGCATGGGGCTTGTCGCAAGTTTGCTGCAAATGTGGCCGTTAGTCAGCAGATGTGGTAAATCTGCCGGTTCTGCCGCAATTTGAAAAAAACGCTAGTGTGAAAGGGGCCTTAGGGGGTGACTGGTATCTTTTCCCTGGACCCTTGTCCGGCTGCTTTGTCTGGGTATATACCAGGTGTTTGAGCTACAGTTCCTATGAAACTCGTAGCCAGTGTTTCTTTATTAGACTCCCGTACTGCATTTAGGTCCGGTCCTCGTTTCAGACCACAACCTTTCTGTCTGGTGTTACTAACTCTGGATTCAGGCGCACGGGCCAATTCAGCTCCGCCAGTGCCCCTAGGGTTCTCTCCTCCTTTCTCGTCTCAACTTCTCCACTCTTTCAGTTCTGCACACTAGCTGTTCGCTGGCTGCATTCTCTGCAGCTCCATTCAACTCCAACTCCACTAAACGTCAACTGTTCTACCCCTGTTGTACCACTGGGTCCTCCCCACGGGGTTTTGTGTAGGGTCCCCTGGGTCCTAAGTGTGTGTTTGTGTGCTGAGGATCATCACACCTACCATCCCCATCTCATCACTACTAGAGGACCACACCCTGGCTTGGGTGTTGTACCCCTCATGTCGTCCTAACCAGTGGGGTTCCACAGAACCATGAATACCAACATGTACTGTGACATACTTTACCAGAGCATAATCCCGTCACTCCTGAAGCAGGGTGCAGGGCAGCATTCCAACATGATAACAACCACAAACTTACCTCCAAGATAACCTCTGCTTTTGCAAAGAAACTGAGGGTAATGGTGCTGGACTGGCCAAGTGTCTCCAGACCTAAACCCTATTGAGCATCTGTGGAGCATCCTTAAACAGAAGGTGGAGGAGCGAAGGTCTCTAATATGCACCAGCTCCGTGATGTCACCATGTAGGAGGGTAGAGGACTCTAGTGGCTCCTGTGAAGCTCTAGTGAAGTCCATGACCAAGACATTTAAGGCAGTGCTTGAAAATGAAATGCTGCTAGCAGCGGTTTCTTGATGTGCCGCAAGTGCAAAACCGTAAGTGCCGCACATGTCCCATAGGGAATGAATTAGGTCCAAAGTAGTCTTGCTGCAAGTGATCCTTTAGGTGGCAGATGCGGTACAACTGCCGGATCTGCCACGAATGCCGCAAAACGCTGATGTGAAAACAGCCTTAGTGAGCTTTTTTTTCTGACCTACAACGCAATTCAGAGTGAAGGACCTTTTCCCCATTATGTCCACTTGCATTGTGGCCGGAGACAGAGCTGAGCAGTCACTGTTGTGACTCACCGCCGGCCCGTGGACTCCAGTTTAGACAGGCTGTATCTCCTTCCTCCTTGTCACGGGTGGGCCGCGCCTGCCGGTAGTGGGGCCCGGTTGAGTGCAGATCAAAAGTTGAAGACGTCTTGTAGGAACAGATTAAAGGGGTTAATTTATTCGTGACGCCACCTATGAGTAGTTCGGTAATCGTTACCGACGCTGCGGAACCTCCAGGGGATGGACAGCAGCAAGATGGAAGGCTCCCCACAGGCTGAGCGGTGATCCCCGGAGGCTGGAGCTGCTTAAGATGTTGTGCGGCAGCTGCGGTTACCTTGTGTGCGGACGGATTCAATCATAAGGAAGCACGGACACTGTAAGTCTCTGTAACGGGTCTTTACTGTAACCAGCAGGCAGTACATGGCATACAGTTTACGGGTAGTGGACCGGGTGGACTCAGCAGTTATAGGTGTCCCTCAGAGATCCGTAGTGTTCCTCCATTCTAGCTAAGTCTTTGCCATTGTCGCCCAGGAATACCAGGTTGGGTACGGGGAGGCTGCTTCAATCCCTATCCAAGATGTACGTTATGGATGTTTTGGGGAGCCTTGGATCCCTCGGTGGGTACACCGCTGGTTAGACGACTGGAAGTTGGCGGGGTGTGGGTGCTCCTGTGAAGCTGCTCCTCCACGCTTCTGGTTCCCGTAGCAGAGGTGAACTGCTGCCAGCTTCGGTACCAGTGAACCGGCTGTGAGTTGGGCACGGGGGTATTTTGGAACCCGTGATTGGTGATGCCCGATCCCGGTTGTTGAGGCCTCAGGTGCTAACACCCGACCGGTGACGGCCCAGGGGCTGCACGAGGTGCAGAGCCCCCGCTCCTACTCCAAGTTCAAGTCTGTGTCTTATCTCGTCTAGACTCTCTGCAGACTCCTTTCTAACTAAGTGTCTGTACTTTTCCTACACTACCCTTACACTCCGCCCACCAGGACCTTGGATTGGCCCTCTATGTTAAGTGATGCATGCAGGGTTTTGGATCTCTCAGTTAACCATATGACTGCTGGGTCGGAGAATATTGCGGCTGCATTTATGGCTGCAATACCCTCCTGTGACGCACTCGTTGCGGGGCGCCACAGTTGTCCTCCAAATCATTCCCACTGTTCACTTGATAGCCGGGACATTCACTGAATCGGAAGGAAAAGTCCAGGAATATACAGTGCTGCTGTTGGAGATCCCATGATGAAGGATCCAGGACACACGGGCATTAAGCAATGTGGTTTATTTCTGTGCATTTCAAAGCTAACCAGCTTCATCCTCAGGCTATAAACCAATTAGCTTTGAAATGCATAGCAATAAACCACATTGCTTCAATCCTGTGTGTCCTGGATCCTTCATCTCAGGATCTCCAACAACAGCACTGTAAATTCCCGCACCTTTTCTACCTATTCCTAGACATTTCACATTTGATCTGTAGCAGCCTCCAATACCCACAACTTTGTATTTATTGAGCACTGCATCATTGCACTAGGTGAGCAAGCACTCCCCATTTATTTGCTCATTGCTACCAGTTAAGACCCTATGCACTTCTCAGTTCTGTCCAACTTCTATTGTAATCTGCACACTCACTGGCTGTGCGTGACATCATTCAAGTAAACATGGAGTATGATTTAATGTTCAGTCATGACTGTTCAGTTCATTGCTCCGGCCAGATGACTAGAATCGGGTGCAGCAGGATAATAATGCATTTTTCTGCTTTCACTACTGATTGATATCTACAACACCGACATCATTTGGAAGGTCCAACATTGCCTTTGCCTCTGTTTTAATCAATATCTAATTAAAATCAAATTGCTTTTTTTTTAAATTATAAGACTTTGTTAAGTTAGGCTAGGGTCACACATCAGCAGGCTGCAGTTTTCGGAGCGGTTCTCTTATCTGCAATGCGGGAACCGGATTGCTCAGGATGTGTAATCCTGAGCAATCCGGTTCCCGCATAGACTTTGCTTATCCCGGCTGCTGCCGGGATAAGCAAAGTGTTCTGTGTTTTGTTAAACTGTTAATTTGCTAAGTAAATGCTCCTATAATGTCTCTAGGGGGTGCCCACTCCCCCTAGAGACCCTACACCCACTCAGGTGGGCATATAATGTGCTATCATCACCTCTGTACAGCAGCTGCCTCCTGACAGCTGCTGTACAGTTTTATGAATGAAAGCCCCGGGCTCCTCAGAGCAGTGCGCATACTATTGCTATTGCTATAGTATGTGCGCCACTGTCTAAGGTCCTGAAGCCTTATACAGTAGATCTATGGGCAGTGCTGCCCATAGATCTTACTGTAAATGGCTTCAGGACCTCAGACAGCGGCGCACATACTATAGCTGCTGTACAGAGGTGATGATAGCATTATATGCCCACCTGAGTGGGTGTAAGGTCTCTAGGGGGAGTGGGCACCCCTAGAGACATTCTAGGAACATTTATTTAGCAAATTAACAGTTTTACAAACCACAGAACAGTTTGCTTGTCTCTGCGGCAGCAGGGATGAGCAAACTATACGGTAACTGGATTGCTCAGGATTACACATCCTGAGCAATCCGGTTACCAGATTGCGGTTTCAGCAATCCTTTTTCCGGATTGCTGAATGTCAGAAGACAATTGCGTTCACCGCATCCGGATCTAGATGCGGTGAATGCAATTCTGTATTAAAGTGTGACCCTAGCCATATCTAAGGAAAATTGTAGACAATCAGTACTTAAACCAGCTTCATCTGTTTTAAGTCAGAGAATGACATCTCTGATCATGTGATGCTAAATCAAGTTGATGTTTTTTTTTCCATATTTCAGTTTTCTTTGCATTTAAAGTGGAGCATGAATCCAAGGGTCAGCACTCCAAGAGCTTCCAGAGAACCGGCTCAGTTGCCTTCGAGAAAGCATACACAGCAAAGTGAGTCAGTATGGCTTTATATGCTCCATACCTTTATCACATTTTTAGCAAACGTATTTAGGTTGTGCAGACTTTTAAGGTGCTGTCACACAGCACGATCTGGCCAGCAATGTCGGAAGCGATGCGCGGGTGCCCGCTCGCTTCCGACATCGCTGGCCAGCTGTCACACAACATCGCTGCGGCCGGCGACACCGCAGCGATGTGGGCGGTGACATCGCTCGCTGGGCTGGGCTCAGCCCAGCGAGCGATCCGCAGCAACGCTGCGGTATAGGCTGGATCGCCGCTGACATCGCTCTGGCGATGTCACACGGCGCGATCCAGCCTTATCGCAGGTCGCCGGTTGACAGGTTTACGGTTCTTCCCATAAACCTGTCAACATACGACCAGCGATAAAACTCGGTCGCGCCGCTCATTTACACAGCGCGACGTCGCTAGCGACATCGCTGATACGTCACTTTTTCGGCGATGTCGCTAGCGACGTCGCCAGGTGTGACACCACCTTTAGTTATACTTCCAGGACTGGACGTTATAAAGGACTTCAACCTACTCTGATCAATGATCACTCAAGATAAGCGACAACACTGGAAGTCAATAGGATTATGAGAAAATCCACAATGAAATCACTGGACAAGGTCTTCACATCAAGGAATATTTCACTGGCAACGAAGACACGGCTCGTACATAGTCTGTGTTCTGTAGTAACATATGAAGGGAAACATGGATGATAAAGAAACAAGACAGAGGAAGAATCAATGTCTTTGAATGTGATGCTGGAGAAGGATGTTATCAATACTATGGATGTCAAGAAGAACAAACACATCCATTTTGGAACAAATCAGGTGAGACATGTCCCTAGAAGCAAGGAGCACCAAGCTACTACTTGCCTACTTTGGCTACATCATACAAACAGATAAATCTCTAGAGAAGGACATGATGGTAGAAAGAATAGAAGGAACAAGGTAAAGAGGAAGACCAGCATCTCGATGGCCTGATACTCTCAAGATAACGGAGGAGAAGACCCTGGTGGAGCTATCTAGGCAGCACAAGATCCATCTTCCTACAGAGTGTTCATCCATCAAGTCACCATGGCTCGAGATCGAGCTGAAGGCCAATAAAAAAAAATATTCCAGTCATTTGCAAGTTAGGATTTTTTGTAATCTACTTTATTACCTTATTTGATCCTTCTTTCTCAAACACCATACTACAATGCTGTTTCAATGACCAGTTCTTGCGTCTTTCGAAGCTGCTTTCAACTGCTGCAAAGAAGAATCCCTACCTGTAATCAAACATTTCAAGTATGGCAAGGTGGGTAAAAGAGAGGCTTAGACAGGTAAAACCCTGTACACTTTAGCTTGAATATAGTGTACTACTCCTATCAAACAGGAGCGTGAAACAGTGATGCAGTATAGCATTTGGGAGAGAAGAAAGCATTTTAAGGTAATGAAGTATATTACAAAAACCTGTAGCTTTGCAATTTCTGGAGAATAATTAAGTGAAAAAGAAGTTTAATTGATCTTTAAGTCACTCACCGGCCAACACTTACACATTATTATTAGAATTGAAGACATCAGATATTGAATATAAACACATTAAAAAATGATTTTCAGAAAGCACTGATTAAATCATGATTGGTTAACCTCCCAGTATGTATGGAGGTCACTCACCAGACTACTTAAGTTAGATGTTGGGGAAAAGCAGGATCTGCCATTTTGAGTGGTAACATGTGTTGCCTTATCCCTGCAAGGAATAAACTTTTCTCTCTTTCCCTATTTAAAAAAAAATGCACCGTTGTCTATTACATCTTTGGGTAAATTGGAACAGCTGTCAGCTGAGCGTTATTCTAATTCATCCTTAAAGGGGTTGTCCGGGCTCGTGACATAATCTCAGTGCATATCCAGGCTGCCTAATGCTGACAATGTGTAATGTACTATGTGTCAGCTTTCTGCAGGGTTTCCTAGATAACACTTGTTTTGTGTCTGAACAGAACGACCAGGGGGGGTGTTCTGGCATGATAATGAACACTGGTCGTTTCCACCTACTCTACCCCATCCCCTCCCCCATAGCAACATCCCCGCCCTCCCCATCTCCATGACTCAGCCTCTCCACAGGAAGAAAATGATCCTCGGCTGCAGCCATTGCTGTGAGCAGACCTGCCCGGATTAGCTGCTCCTCCCCCGGCCACACACAGTGATGTATGTAAAGTCTGCAGAGAGAAGGGACAATGTGCTGCACTCAGGGGGGGCCGCTCCGGGATTACAATGAATAGCTCCGGGCTCTTATCAGCGATTCTTCCCGGGCTGTCAGTGATCTGGAGCAGTGAAGGAGAATGTACAGTGTGCAGACACCAGTGATGTACGGAAAGTCTGCACTGGAGGGACAATCGTGTGCTGTATTCAGGGCTGCTCCGTGATTACAATGAATAGCTCCCTCGTTATCAGTGATTCCTTCCCTGCACTGTCCTGGGCTGTGATCAGTAGCAGGGAAGGAGAATGGACTGTGTGAGCCCAGCTGCAGCTTCTATTCTGCCCAGGGGTCCGCAGACACTGATGGAATCTGTGACAATGTAACGAAGCCTCTGCTGTGTGAATGACATCTCTGTGTCACTGATGTCTGTACACAGCAGGAGATATGGTACAGTGTACAGGGTGAAGGATGGTCAGCACTGTGTCTCTAATGACACAAATACTGATTGGATCAGCCTGTCCACTCAGTAACTGCAGCAGTGTGAAGTGTTGTGGGGTGTATGTATGGAGAGATAGATGATACTAAGGATTTTGATATTGTTGAGGAGTCCTTGCTTCCGTCGCCCCATCAGTCCGCCCGTCCTTCCTTCTTTCCTTCCATTCATCCTTCCTTCCTTCCGTTCATCCTTCCGTCCTTCTTTCAGTCCGTCTTTCGTCCTTTCTTTCCGTCCATCTGACCGTCCTTCCTTCTTTCCATCCGTCCTTCCCTCCTTCCTTTTTTCCGTCCGTCCTTCTTTCTGTCCTTCCTTCTTTCCATCCTTCCATCTGTCCTTCTTTCCGTCGTCCTTTATTTCCATCTGTCCTTCCTTCTTTCCGTCCATCTATCCGTCTGTCCTTTCCGTCCCTCCTTCTTTCCGTCCTTCCTTCTTTCCATCCGTCCTTCCCTCCTTCCTTATTTCCGACCGTCCGTGCCGTTCTTCCTTCTTTCTGTCCTTCCTTCTTTCCGTCTGTCCATCAGTCGTTCCTACTTTCTGTCCTTCCTTCTTTTTGTCTGTCCTTCCGTCCTTTCTTCTTTCTGTCCGTCTGTCCTTTCTTCTTTCCGTACTTTCTTCTTTCCGTCTTCCTTCTTTACATCCGTCCGTCCTTCCTTCTTCCCGTCCGTCCTTCCTTCTTTCCGTTGGTCCTTCCTTCTTTCCGTCCGTCCGTCCTTCTTTCCGTCTGTCCGTCCTTTATTCTTTCTGTCCGTCCGTCCTTTATTCTTTCCGTCCGTCCTTCATTCTTTCCGTCCATCCATCCGTCCTTCCTTCTTTCCGTCCATCCTTCAGTCTTTCCATCCGTCCATCCGTTCTTCCCCTCAAGCCTGTATTTTCCCTTCACCCCTGGGTGATTTCCTGTTTTCCTTCCTCTTCTTCCATAACTTTTCTATTTTTCCGTCAATACAGACATATGAAGCTTCTTGTAGTTTTTTGCAGGACGAGTTGAACTTTTGAATGACGACATTTATTTAAAAATTGCAAAAAAAACAGTGCAATTATACATTTGTCTTTTGGGTTTTTTATTCACCATGTTCACTATATGGTGACACTGAGGTGTCGGTGTGATGTCTTGGGTCAGTACTATATGGTGAAACTGAGGTGTTTGTATGATGTCTTGGGTCAGTACTATATGGTGACACTGAGGTGTTTGTATGATGTCTTGGGTCAGTACTATATGGTAACACTGAGGTGTCGGTATGATGTCTGGGGTCAGTACTATATGGTGACACTGAGGTGTTTGTATGATGTCTGGGGTCAGTACTATATGGTAACACTGAGGTGTCGGTCTGATGTCTGGGGTCAGTACTATATGGTAACACTGAGGTGTCGGTATGATGTCTGGGGTCAGTACTATATGGTAACACTGAGGTGTCGGTATGATGTCTGGGGTCAGTACTATATGGTAACACTGAGGTGTCGGGATGATGTCTGGGGTCAGTACTATATGGTAACACTGAGGTGTCGGTATGATGTCTGGGGTCAGTACTATATGGTAACACTGAGGTGTCAGTATGATGTCTCGGGTCAGTACTATATGGTAACACTGACGTGTCGGTATGATCTCTGGGGTCAGTACTATATGGTAACACTGACGTGTCGGTATGATATCTGAAGTCAGTACTATATGGTAACACTGAGGTGTCGGTATGATGTCTTGGGTCAGTACTATATGGTAACACTGAGGTGTCGGTATGATGTCTTGGGTCAGTACTATATGGTAACACTGACGTGTCGGTATGATATCTGAAGTCAGTACTATATGGTAACACTGAGGTGTCGGTATGATGTCTGGGGTCAGTACTATATGGTAACACAGAGGTGTCGGTACGATATCTGGGGTCAGTACTATATGGTAACACTGAGGTGTCGGTACGATATCTGGGGTCAGTACTATATGGTAACACTGAGGTGTGTGTCTAATGTCTGGGGTCAGTACTCTATGCTATCAATGACGTGTTGGTATGAATAATTGAAGAATTAAAGAAACAAAAAAAGAAGAATTGCGCTCTTGCACCATTTTCCACGATCCGCAGTTACAGTCAAACATTTATTCTGACAATCAAAATCTATATCCATTTTTATTTTAAAGAGAACCGTCACCCCATTTTTGTGTATTAAAATAAAAGCTCCCTTTTGTATCAGGGACTATCCTGCATTCTAAGGGTGGGTTCACATTAGCGTTCCCCTCCGCAGCGTTCTGCGGAGGGGAGCCGCAATGTGTCCGCAGCGGCCGCCAGCTCCTATCTTTATAATGTGAGCTCACGGTGCTGCGATTGACAGCGCATGACCGTGCGCACCCATTCACTCCTATATGTGATCTGTGCGCAGGCGGACGCCTGCGTACAAATCACACAGTCTCTTCCGCACCAGAGACGCGACATGTTGCATTCCTGGTGCGGACGAGACTGTGTGATTTGTGCGCAGGCGTCCGCCTGCGCACAGATGACATATAGGAGTGAATGGGTGCACACGGTCATGCGCTGTTAAGCACAGCACCATGCGCTCCCATTATAAAGATAGGAGCTGGCGGCCGCTGCGGACACATTGCGGATCCCCTCCGCAGAACGCTGCGGAGGGAACGCTAATGTGAACCCAGCCTAGCAAGGAGGCTATTATGCCATGACTGCCCCGTAAACACAATAAATAACTTAAACAAATCTCCTGCCCTGTATAATAATTACCTGTTTACGGTCCGATGGGCACGCTTGCAGATTGGTTAGTCCTGCCTCACCTGATGTCCATCCCGGCTCTCCCGCCGTCCATCCTGCTTTTCGTCATCGTCCATCCCGCCTATCCTGCCATTTGACTGCCCGTCCCCTCTTCTGGGTGATATGGATAACGCCTCCTCGGGAAGAACTTGAAAGTCATCCAACCATGAGGAAACTTAGGGGTCTCTGTGGCGTCGACGAATGAGCGCAGAGGGATTTAAATCACGGGCCAACACCGCTTATTCATCGGCGCCGACCAATGAGCACTGTTGGTGAGTGATTTAAATCTCGCTTAGCAATCGACGCAGCCGACGGTGACCGCTGAGCGACGCAAGATTCAAAGCTTTGAATCCAGCAACGCTCATTGGCTCAGCTGGCGGCCAAGGAGCTCGTTGGATTCAAATCCCTGCCACCATACAGTGCTAACCACTTAGCCACCATACAATGCTAACCACTGAGCCACCATATACTGTGATAACCACTGAGCCACCATATACAGTGCTAACCACTGAGCCACCATATACAGTGCTAACCACTGAGCCACCGTATACAGTGCTAACCACTGAGCCACCATATACAGTGCTAACCACTGAGCCACCATATACAGTGCTAACCACTGAGCCACCATATACTGTGCTAACCACTGAGCCACCATATACAGTGCTAACCACTGAGCCACCATATACTGTGCTAACCACTGAGCCACCATATACAGTGCTAACCACTGAGCCACCATACAGTGCTAACCACTGAGCCACCATACACAGTGCTAACCACTGAACCACCATATACAGTGCTAACCACTGAGCCACCATATACTGTGCTAACCACTGAGCCACCATATACTGTGCTAACCACTGAGCCACCGTATACAGTGCTAACCGCAGAGCCACCATATACAGTGCTAACCACTGAGCCACCATATACAGTGCTAACCACTGAGCCACCATACAGTGCTAACCTCTGAGCCACCATACAATGCTCTAACCACTGAGCCACCATATACAGTGCTAACCACTGAGCCACCGTATACAGTGCTAACCACTGAGCCACCATATACAGTGCTAACCACTGAGCCACCGTATACAGTGCTAACCACTGAGCCACCGTATACAGTGCTAACCACTGAGCCACCATATACAGTACTAACCACTGAGCCACCATACAGTGCTAACCTGTAAGCCACCATACAATGCTAACCACTGAGCCACCATATACTGTGATAACCACTGAGCCACCATATACAGTGCTAACCACTGAGCCACCATATACAGTGCTAACCACTGAGCCACCATACAGTGCTAACCTCTGAGCCACCATACAATGCTCTAACCACTGAGCCACCATATACAGTGCTAACCACTGAGCCACCGTATACAGTGCTAACCACTGAGCCACCGTATACAGTGCTAACCACTGAGCCACCATATACAGTACTAACCACTGAGCCACCATACAGTGCTAACCTGTAAGCCACCATACAATGCTAACCACTGAGCCACCATATACTGTGATAACCACTGAGCCACCATATACAGTGCTAACCACTGAGCCACCATATACAGTGCTAACCACTGAGCCACCATACAGTGCTAACCTCTGAGCCACCATACAATGCTCTAACCACTGAGCCACCGTATACAGTGCTAACCTCTGAGCCACCATATAGTGCTAAACACTGAGCCATCATACAGTGCTAACCACTGAGCCACCATACACAGTGCTAACCACTGACCCACCATACACAGTGCTAACCACTGAGCCATCATACAGTGCTAACCACTGAGCCACCATACAGTGCTAACTACTGAGCCACCATACAGTGCTAACCACTGAGCCACCATATACAGTGCTAACCACTGAGCCACCATACACAGTGCTAAACACTGAGCCATCATACAGTGCTAACCACTGAGCCACCATACAGTGCTAACCACTGAGCCACCATATACAGTGCTAACCACTGAGCCACCATACAGTGCTAACCACTGAGCCACCATATACAGTGCTAACCACTGAGCCACCATACACAGTGCTAAACACTGAGCCATCATACAGTGCTAACCACTGAGCCACCATACAGTGCTAACCACTGAGCCACCATATACAGTGCTAACCACTGAGCCACCATATACAGTGCTAACCACTGAGCCACCGTATACAGTGCTAACCACTGAGCCGCCGTATACAGTGCTAACCACTGAGCCACCATACAGTGCTAACCACTGAGCCACCGTATACAGTGCTAACCACTGAGCCACCATATACAGTGCTAACCACTGAGCCACCATATACAGTGCTAACCACTGAGCCACCATATACAGTGCTAACCACTGAGCCACCATACAGTGCTAACCACTGAGCCACCATATACAGTGCTAACCACTGAGCCACCATATACAGTGCTAACCACTGAGCCACCGTATACAGTGCTAACCACTGAGCCACCGTATACAGTGCTAACCACTGAGCCACCATATACAGTACTAACCACTGAGCCACCATACAGTGCTAACCTGTAAGCCACCATACAATGCTAACCACTGAGCCACCATATACTGTGATAACCACTGAGCCACCATATACAGTGCTAACCACTGAGCCACCATATACAGTGCTAACCACTGAGCCACCATACAGTGCTAACCTCTGAGCCACCATACAATGCTCTAACCACTGAGCCACCGTATACAGTGCTAACCTCTGAGCCACCATATAGTGCTAAACACTGAGCCATCATACAGTGCTAACCACTGAGCCACCATACACAGTGCTAACCACTGACCCACCATACACAGTGCTAACCACTGAGCCATCATACAGTGCTAACCACTGAGCCACCATACAGTGCTAACTACTGAGCCACCATACAGTGCTAACCACTGAGCCACCATATACAGTGCTAACCACTGAGCCACCATACACAGTGCTAAACACTGAGCCATCATACAGTGCTAACCACTGAGCCACCATACAGTGCTAACCACTGAGCCACCATATACAGTGCTAACCACTGAGCCACCATACAGTGCTAACCACTGAGCCACCATATACAGTGCTAACCACTGAGCCACCATACACAGTGCTAAACACTGAGCCATCATACAGTGCTAACCACTGAGCCACCATACAGTGCTAACCACTGAGCCACCATATACAGTGCTAACCACTGAGCCACCATATACAGTGCTAACCACTGAGCCACCATATACAGTGCTAAACAATGAGCCACCAAATACACCATATAATTCTCGGAACAACCGCGTAGTTTCTGAAGAGAGGACTGTACTATTCAGCAGCTATTTCTAAGGGACCAGTTCATTTCACTGCACTCCCGATGCATCTTGCCTATTTGTGGAATATGTATACATTTATAATTTATAATTTAATATGCCAATAAAGGCAAGGAAATCACTCCAAACTGTGTGCTGCAGCCTCATTTTTTTGCAAGTATTGATAAAGGTGATGGTTGATCCCCATCACAGGGACTGAAAAGCACTCGGCATATCTGCTGTAAAAGAAACGCTGCTCATTAACTTTTTTCATTGTTATATATATATATATATATATATATATATATATATATATATATATATGAGAAAAAAACTGCACAGCACTCACAGACAATGTGAACTGGTGCCAGCAGGGACGCTGGGTCAATATACTAGAAAAAAACCTTGCAGCACTCAACTACAACCAATGATGTACATATGCTGACAAGCTTTATACATGAGAAAAAATTTAAAAACTTACGTTTTTTTCAAAAAACTCTAAATTATTAATAGTTTTTTTGAAATCTGAAGTTCTTAGGCCGGCTTCAGACTGCGTCTGACATCCGATCCGTAGCTGTCCACTTGAAGCAGACAGCCGCAGACCGGATCAGCAGACAGGACTGGGGGCTATTATGCCCTCCGATCCTGTGTGCAGCCGCATGCAGTTCCTGCTGCTAATAGGTGAGGACCGCGGGCGCCGCGGTCCTGACCTGTCAGGTGGTTCAGCTGCGTGCGGCTGCACACATGATCGGAGGGCATAATAGCCCCCAGTCATGTCTGCTGATCCGGTCTGCGGCTGATCCTCTGCCCCCTCCAGCCTACAGCCCTCCTCTGCCCCCTCCAGCCCTCCTCTGCCCCCTCCAGCCCTCCTCTGCCCCCTCCAGCCGTCCTCTGACCCCTCCAGCCGTCCTCTGACCCCTCCAGCCGTCCTCTGACCCCTCCAGCCGTCCCCTGACCCCTCCAGCCGTCCTCTGACCCCTCCAGCCGTCCTCTGACCCCCTCCAGCCGTCCTCTGACCCCCTCCAGCCGTCCTCTGACCCCCTCCAGCCGTCCTCTGACCCCCTCCAGCCGTCCTCTGACCCCTTCCAGCCGTCCTCTGACCCCCTCCAGCCGTCCTCTGACCCCCTCCAGCCGTCCTCTGCCCACTCCAGCCGTCCTCTGCCCCCTCCAGCCGTCCTCTGCCCCCTCCAACCGTCCTCTGCCCTCTCCAGCCTCCAGCCGTCCTCTGCCGCCTCCAGCCGTCCTCTGCCCTCTCCAGCCGTCCCCTGCCGCCTTCAGCCGTCCCCTGCCGCCTTCAGCCATCCCCTGCCCCCTCCAGCCCTCCTCTGCCCCCTCCAGCCTACAGCCCTCCTCTGCCCCCTCCAGCCTACAGCCCTCCTCTGCCCCCTCCAGCCCTCCTCTGCCCCCTCCAGCCTACAGCCCTCCTCTGCCCCCTCCAGCCTCCAGCCGTCCTCTGCCCTCTCCAGCCTCCAGCCGTCCTCTGCCCTCTCCAGCCTCCAGCCGTCCTCTGCCCTCTCCAGCCTCCAGCCGTCCTCTGCCCTCTCCAGCCTCCAGCCGTCCTCTGCTCTCTCCAGCCCCCAGCCGTCCTCTGCCCTCTCCAGCCTCCAGCCGTCCTCTGCCCTCTCCAGCCTCCAACCGTCCTCTGCCCTCTCCAGCCTCCAACCGTCCTCTGCCCTCTCCAGCCGTCCTCTGCCCTCTCCAGCCGTCCTCTGCCCTCTCCAGCCGTCCTCTGCCCTCTCCAGCTGTCCTCTGCCCTCTCCAGCCGTCCTCTGCCCTCTCCAGCCTCCAGCCGTCCTCTGCCCTCTCCAGCCTCCAGCCGTCCTCTGCCCTCTCCAGCCTCCAGCCGTCCTCTCCCCTCTCCAGCCGTCCTCTCCCCTCTCCAGCCGTCCTCTCCCCTCTCCAGCCGTCCTCTGCCTTCTCCAGCCGTCCTCTGCCCTCTCCAGCCGTCCTCTGCCCTCTCCAGCCTCCAGCCGTCCTCTGCCCTCTCCAGCCTACAGCCGTCCTCTGCCCTCTCCAGCCTACAGCCGTCCTCTGCTCTCTCCAGCCTCCAGCCGTCCTCTGCCCTCTCCAGCCTCCAGCCGTCCTCTGCCCTCTCCAGCCTCCAACCGTCCTCTGCCCTCTCCAGCCTCCAGCCGTCCTCTGCCCTCTCCAGCCGTCCTCTGCCCTCTCCAGCCGTCCTCTGCCCTCTCCAGCCGTCCTCTGCCCTCTCCAGCCGTCCTCTGCCCTCTCCAGCCTCCAGCCGTCCTCTGCCCTCTCCAGCCTCCAGCCGTCCTCTGCCCTCTCCAGCCGTCCTCTCCCCTCTCCAGCCGTCCTCTGCCCTCTCCAGCCGTCCTCTGCCCTCTCCAGCCTCCAGCCGTCCTCTGCCCTCTCCAGCCGTCCTCTGCCGCCTCCAGCCGTCCCCTGCCCCCTACAGCCGTCCCCTGCCCTCTCCAGTCGTCCGGGGGTGCCCACATGTTGACTCAGGATCCAGGCGCCGGAGAAGACGCAGGGACGGTGGTAAGTATAGCGGAGTGTGTGTATGTGTGTTTATGCGCTGACCACTCTGCCCACGCCGCTGCGCTGACCACTCTGCGCACGCCGCTGCGCTGACCACTCTGCCCACGCCGCTGCGCTGACTAATCTCACCGCGCGCAGTGCTAGCCAGTGAGCCACCATATACTCTGCTACCCACAGAGCCGCCTGTATACACACAATTAATTTCACCGCACTACCCTAACTATTAGTAAATAAACTATACATGGATTCTAGACTACCCGATTCTTTAGAATCGGGCTGCCATCTAGTTTTTAAATAAATGTCGTCATTCAAAAGTTCAACTCGTCCTGCAAAAAACTACAAGAAGCTTCATATGTCTGTATTGACGGAAAAATAGAAAAGTTATGGAAGAAGAGGAAGGAAAACAGGAAATCACCCAGGGGTGAAGGGAAAATACAGGCTTGAGGGGAAGAACGGATGGACGGATGGAAAGACTGAAGGATGGACGGAAAGAAGGAAGGACGGATGGATGGACGGAAAGAATGAAGGACGGACGGAAAGAATAAAGGACGGACGGACAGAAAGAATAAAGGACGGACAGACGGAAAGAAGGACGGACGGACGGAAAGAAGGAAGGACCAACGGAAAGAAGGAAGGACGGACGGGAAGAAGGAAGGACGGACGGATGTAAAGAAGGAAGACGGAAAGAAGAAAGTACGGAAAGAAGAAAGGACAGACGGACAGAAAGAAGAAAGGACGGAAGGACAGACAAAAAGAAGGAAGGACAGAAAGTAGGAACGACTGATGGACAGACGGAAAGAAGGAAGGACAGAAAGAAGGAAGAACGGCACGGACGGTCGGAAATAAGGAAGGAGGGAAGGACGGATGGAAAGAAGGAAGGACGGAAAGAAGGAGGGACGGAAAGGACAGACGGATAGATGGACGGAAAGAAGGAAGGACAGATGGAAATAAAGGACGACGGAAAGAAGGACAGATGGAAGGATGGAAAGAAGGAAGGACAGAAAGAAGGACGGACGGAAAAAAGGAAGGAGGGAAGGACGGATGGAAAGAAGGAAGGACGGTCAGATGGACGGAAAGAAAGGACGAAAGACGGACTGAAAGAAGGACGGAAGGATGAACGGAAGGAAGGAAGGATGGATGGAAGGAAAGAAGGAAGGACGGGCGGACTGATGGGGCGACGGAAGCAAGGACTCCTCAACAATATCAAAATCCTTAGTATCATCTATCTCTCCATACATACACCCCACAACACTTCACACTGCTGCAGTTACTGAGTGGACAGGCTGATCCAATCAGTATTTGTGTCATTAGAGACACAGTGCTGACCATCCTTCACCCTGTACACTGTACCATATCTCCTGCTGTGTACAGACATCAGTGACACAGAGATGTCATTCACACAGCAGAGGCTTCGTTACATTGTCACAGATTCCATCAGTGTCTGCGGACCCCTGGGCAGAATAGAAGCTGCAGCTGGGCTCACACAGTCCATTCTCCTTCCCTGCTACTGATCACAGCCCAGGACAGTGCAGGGAAGGAATCACTGATAACGAGGGAGCTATTCATTGTAATCACGGAGCAGCCCTGAATACAGCACACGATTGTCCCTCCAGTGCAGACTTTCCGTACATCACTGGTGTCTGCACACTGTACATTCTCCTTCACTGCTCCAGATCACTGACAGCCCGGGAAGAATCGCTGATAAGAGCCCGGAGCTATTCATTGTAATCCCGGAGCGGCCCCCCCTGAGTGCAGCACATTGTCCCTTCTCTCTGCAGACTTTACATACATCACTGTGTGTGGCCGGGGGAGGAGCAGCTAATCCGGGCAGGTCTGCTCACAGCAATGGCTGCAGCCGAGGATCATTTTCTTCCTGTGGAGAGGCTGAGTCATGGAGATGGGGAGGGCGGGGATGTTGCTATGGGGGAGGGGATGGGGTAGAGTAGGTGGAAACGACCAGTGTTCATTATCATGCCAGAACACCCCCCCTGGTCGTTCTGTTCAGACACAAAACGAGTGTTATCTAGGAAACCCTGCAGAAAGCTGACACATAGTACATTACACATTGTCAGCATTAGGCAGCCTGGATATGCACTGAGATTATGTCACGAGCCCGGACAACCCCTTTAAATGGACACTGTCAGGTCATTTTTCAGTATGATACTAATATTACCCTTGAATAGTGCCTGGGCAGACCTTTTAAAAACATATAAAATCATTATTCTACCATTTGTAGTTTCCATGTTATCAGCATTGTCAGACCCTGCAGGGAGGTCCTGGATTAGTCCTGCCCATTATAAACAAACAGGAATAGTTTGGCTGCTGTATAAACTGTCATGCAATTATGCACTCACTCTCGGCAGCTCTCTCCTCCCTCTCTCCTCCTTCCTCTTTCCTCCCTTTGCTATCAGTGCAGTGTCAGGTTTCTCTTACTATAGGTCTGTTCTTGATGAGGACGCAGAGGAAGATAGCTATTACAGATCTGCTTTATCTATACTCCATTTATCCCTGCTGTGACAGTTTCTATGTTGTATTTGACCTCTTGTGATGCGGCAAACACATAGAGCAGAGAGGAGAATGCAGCTCCCCCCACTGATCTCCTGTGCATTGATGTGGTGTGAGCATGTGACATGCATATTCATCTTATGGGGAGTGGATAGCAGAGAACTAAGTGCATTGACAGAACAAATCTCTTTATTTGAAGTTTACACAAGATAGGAATGAAATATAAATAAAAGCAATACATGAATAGAGAGAGTTTAGAGAGAGGAATTAGAAAATGATAGCAGTTACAAATGGATTTTTGACCTGACAGTTTTCCTTTAAGTTATTTTCTCTTATATCTAATTATGTATACAGTTTACTGACATGCTTTGGATGTTTTCTCCATTTTATCTTTTCTAGCCAAAACTGCATCGATGCATATCCTACATTCCTAGCTGTGTTATGGTGCTCTGGTATCCTTTGTAGTCAAGGTAAAATAAACTTGGTGTTTTGGGTATTTTGAATATATATAGTCCAATTTATGCAGGCGCAACCATTGATATAGAAAAACTGCTATAGACTTGTTTGGCTAAGCAAGACACAACACAGGCTATACAAAAATGTAAGTATAAGGTATATACCATTGCAACCAGTTGCAAAGCTTTGTTACTATGGTAGCATATACCTTTACCAACAGCTTGACTTCACTATCACGTGACCACTAATAATGGGGGTAAAGTGAGATTAAGACACGTAATGCATGTACTCAGGGTTTCTTGCGCTGTGACCAATTTGTTGCACAGACCCTTAATGTTTGAACGCTGTTGTACACTGTGTAACCTTTACCCGTGTATAACACAAGGGAAATATCTAATTACTTATGACTCATGACAAATTTAATCTAATATTTAAAGCTGAGTGTACGTGTGTATGTGGCATAAGCCCTGCCCACTCCACAAGACATGCCCATTTCACATAACCCTGCCCAATCCACATAGCCCCACCCACTACACATAGTCAAGCCCACTCCACATAGCCACACCCACTTCACAGTCTGCATTTCCACATATCCCTGCCCCATGGACTATGTGGAGGGCTGGAGCTATGAAGGGGCTGGGCTGTACATGGGACAGTGCTATTAAAGGGGTGGGGCTACCAGAAGGGTGGGGCTATGCGTAGGGGTGGATCTATGAATGGGTGGGGCTACTGTGAGGGGTGTGTGGCTATGATATATACATTACCATATATGGGTGTTATTGCCATATATGAGCATTACGACCATTTATGGGCATTTTGCCTAGGGAACACCAGGCTCTACAGCTAGTATTTTATAAAAAAAAAAGATTAAGATACTCCCGAAGAATCCACTAAAATTGGGAAATGCATAGATACAAATAGCTAAATATCTAGGCTATCTTATCCTTAGGATAGGTCATTAATATTGTTGATACCACATTTAGGCTATATTTGCAGTCATAGGAGAGCTTTCTCTTTGTGTGGGTCCAAGAGTCCTGTCTTTTTGGATCAAAGTGTGAAATTCAAGAACAAACAACATTCCATACTTTGTGAGTTTATGTGATCACAAGTCACAGAAAGATTATTTACCATGATGAAAAAAGTCCATTAAAGGGAACCTGTCATGTGTTTGTTTTTTTTAAATTACCCCCAATGTTATTTAAATCATGCACTGAGTATCATTAACCTTGTTATAAAAAAATAAAATCCATGTACTTATTATAAAAAAGCACTTTAGATACTTACTTGTTTGCATTAGGTACCTGCACAGTCAGTCATTGGGGTGGTGCTTCAGTCACATCAATCCACTGCAGGCATGCAGTTTTTTAAACGTAGTCACACCCTCCTGCTTTGTAATATATTACCATCACTTGAGGACTGTCACGGTTTGACTGCCTTGCAGTTCATGAGTGCTGCTACTGTGTCTAAATATTTAAACTGAGTTTTTTTCCTTCAGTCTTGCTGTGTGCTGCGGCTCTGCAGGTGGAGGTGTGAGTCATAGCATTTAGGAAGAGGGGTGTGTCTTAGTATTCTGATCTCCGGTCCCTCATTCTAGAAATAGTTCCACTTCCCTCCACCAGGTGTCACATAAAGAGTTCATTCCTCTTCTAGGACCCGTTCTGAGCAGTTGTGTTTGCTGGAGTTGCTGCTGTTCCCTTCTACTGGAGTGGTTGTCCTTTCCTGGTCTGTGGGTGGAGGTAGGGGCTCTTAGCCAAGGGGTAATCAGGAGTTGAGAGAAAGGATAGTGGCCCAAACCTCCTCACCTTCAGAGGTACCTTTGGGAACAGGAATAGTCACAGACCCCAAGTCTAAGGGTCAGACTAGCTCCCCTGAATGCCTTGCCCATCTTACCATCTTGCCTCCTGACTCCCTATCCGCTATACAACCCCATGAAAAGGACCTTCAGAAATGCACATATGCAGCTGAAGGAGCTGTAGTGATAGGTGGAGCTAAGCCTATATTTCTTTCATGGCAGGCCTGCTTAGCTCCATGCATTATAGTCACATGGTTGGGGCATCACCACAGGTGCTTCTACAGCATAAGTGATCTTCTGAAGGTCCTTAAGCGATGTTAATGTATCACAATTCAGGGGGGCGAGACTAGGTTAAAAACTGTATGACGCAAGTGGATTGACGTGACTAACTGCCAGCTGAAGTATCCACCCCAATGATTGTGCAGGTACCTAATGCAAAAATATATACATCTAAAGTGCTTTTTTATGATAAATCTATGAATTTTATTCTTTTGAACCAGGTTAATGATGACAGTGCATGATCTAATAACATAAAAAAAAAACAAACAAAACAACATCAACAGTTTTCCCTTGAAGCCTTATGTCATATTAAACATGGCAAACGTCTAAGGTGATGTAGATTAAGAACATGCATAAATAAAAACAACAAGTGGTAGCGAAGATGAGTCAGAGCTTACAATCTATAATACAAGGGTAAGTAAAGAGTCTATTGGAGGGGTGTACGTGTGTCAGAGGAATAGTCACAGAGGAGGATGTTGCTGTAGTCTAATTGGGATATGATGACACATAAGTCATTTGTGTTGACTCCTAGTTGAGGAAAAAGAAGTTTCAAGGAATGTTTTTGAGTTGGAGTTTACAGAAGGTGGTGAGGACTTCGATATGTGGTCTAAAGGACAGGGCAAATCCTATGTATGTGAGAACATGCGTCAGGGACAAAGCATAGATTGCAAGGGCAGGCTTGAGGAGCAAAGGCAGTGCCAGGGAGGAAGCCAACAGACACTATGGCTAAAGAAAAGAATGAATGCCACAATGTCTTGTGTGTTTTTGTAATGCTACATTGAAGTTGCCTTCTAACCTTTTGTTTCTATGTTATTCTAGCACCTGCAGCCTTTGCTGGCCTCATGTACCTGTTTGTTCGGCAAAAGTACTTTGTCGGTTACCTCGGAGAGAAGACACAGAGGTAAAACTATCATCTCCATGATGTATCAGAAAGATCAGTGACTTTACACTTTCATAGTTAAAGGGAACCTGACCCCTAAAAATCACCCCCCAGCCTATTGATACCTGTCCCTGCACCCTCATTATGCTATTCTACCTATCCCTTTGTGTCAAAATTGTGTAGTTTGCATGTTTAAAAAAGTGCTTTTTATATGACATGATCTCATCACAGATAGCTGCCGTAAAGTAACCTCGCGCATGCGCAATGTGCATCGTGAGGTCCGTATACACCCAAAGGGTGTACCAGCGTCATCAGAGCTGGATATGACGCGATTATCGTCATACCAGCTAATCTGCCCATGGAGGAGGGCGATGGATTATCAAGCCCATCGGGGCGTGAAAAAAAGATGTAAAGGCGGCGAAAAGAAGCCACAGGAGATGCCCTGTGCGACTTCTCAAGAGAGCAGAAGCCGCAGTTCTGGAGGTATGAAAAGCACTTTCTTAAACATTCAAATACACAATTTTGACACAAAGGGATAGGCATAATGAAGGTGCAGGGACAGGTATTAATAGGCTGGGGGGTGATTTTTAGGGGTCAGGTTCCCTTTAAAGAAGATATTTCACTTTATTTTTTCTACATTTTAACTGAAATTGCACTTTCAACAAACTTTGCATAGATCAATAGTGCAGATGATTATAAGAAAATTTCTTATGTATCTTTTCAGGTTAATCAGCTTCATTTCTCACTTATCAGACACTTATTCCCCTTCTATCTGCCTCCTTAACACGCAGTACAATGTAAAAAAGCAGCTGAAGTCTATCACAGAGGAGACAGACTGCAGGTGTCATATGACACAAACCATTATCATTATCCTCTATGGAGAGGGAAGGAAGAGTGAGGAGCAGGGAGAGGAAACAGGCAGAGGCAGATAGAATAACATTGTTTTACAACACAGCAAAGGTTGATTCAGATCAGGACAGTTGAGCTGTACTTTATAGTGTTCATAGTGTTACAGAGTATCGGCTTAACTGAAATTCAGCCCAGATATTTGACAATTCACAGGCCCACTTGCTGTGTGGTTAATGTGAAATATGTTTGTGCATTTGTGGGTTATGGCTAATTAAGTGTAGATCACATTTACAGAATATAAGCTACTGTAAAACTGCACTTTTTCATCTACACAAAAAAACTGAATGACGTTAAATAGGAATTTCCCATTAGGAGAATGTTGATTACTTTTGACTAGAAGGAGAGAGATATTTGTGCTAAAAACAACTAAAAAAAAGAAGAAAAAAGCAACACTAACTTGGCACCTATTCAGATATTGGTCATTCAACATTTTTTGTTGATCCACGGAAAGCATGGAGAATATTGAAGCTGTGCTCAGCCGGTGAAACTCAATATTGGAAAGAAGTAATACAATGAAGATTGAAGAAATCCTGCGGCAATCGTCTTGACAGTCAACAATCAAATCCATATTAAACACATTCAAAGAAAACTCACAGTGGCATCATGGCAATGTAAGGGGGAGATGGAGCCCTGGTGTGCCAGGCGCAGAGAAGAGCTAGCAGGCTACGGCCATTTTGTGCCGTGCCAGGACTTCAACTGGTTTGTACAGATGAGTGCCACAGGATTTCTTCAATTTTCATTAGATATTCATGCGAAAGTGCTTTCATAACCCATTCATAGAACAATTTAAAGAAAAAAGCTGCTCCCACATAACTGGCAGACACAGACAGAAAAGGGCCCCTGTGCAAGAAAAGTATATGGGCCCTTTGCAGATTAATACCCCATCATGTTGCACAATTCCACCTGCTTTGGAGGTGATCATGGGCCTCCTTACCTATTGGGCACCTGTGTGACTGTACAGGCTGCACCAATAGCATGTCCCCTCCTGCCCCACACCAGCTTAAGCGGTAGGTGAATTGTAATGTATCACACTGTAAAGTCAGCAAATAAAAGCGATGCAAGCAATTTAATCATTACATTGCTTCCAAAATCAGTATGTAGTTTATCAGGTAATTCATTTAGAATGATTTTACACATAAAGTTGTGCTCAAAAGTTTACATACAGATTTTTTGCTTTCTTGTCCTTTTTGGCCTGTTCCACATCTATGACATCCCTGCGCTAGGCTGCTCTGCCTGCCTGCGCCAGCGCAAATGAAAGCGCAGGGGCATTTAGGGGATTTGGCAGCCTAGATGAAAGTACCCTTAGCCTGGTTTAATCTAATAAATAAACAAAAAAACAAAAACATGGTGTCTTCCCTATGTTTGATAACCAATTAAGATAAAGCAGACAGCAGTAAACTGATATTATTAAGCTGGGAAGGTTCATCATTACTTTGGCCTTTCCCAGCCTAAAAATCGCAGTTTACAGCCTCCCTAGAATTGGTGCGCCCATTAGATGCAACAATTCTGGCGCTTTGCCCAGCTCTTCCCAATTGTCCTGGTGCGATGGCAATTGGAGAATTATTTTGGTGGGGAGGGAGGTTAATGTCATCTGTGTAATGTCAGCTGGCATCAAGCCCAGCGGTTAGTAATGGAGAGGTGTCTATACTCCCATTACTATTCCTGTGGAGTGAAAAGAAAAAAGAAACACCCAGGAAAAATGGTGTATTTGAATAAAGACTCCACGTCACAATGCCTTGCTCACCAATTTATGATCAAAAATGTTCTGTCAAAACTCCTTCATAGTAGTCCATGTTCTACAAATACAGCTCTAGTGACAGTGAATAGCAGTAAAGGTCAGCTATTCACAGGCTCCGGGTAGTGTTAGCAAGTCTCATCAGCTTTGCCGGGTCTTATTGAGCGAAGCATTATGCACCAGAGAACGTAAGTTCTGTTTCATGTAGAGTACTCCACAATATCTATCTACAAGGGAATTGAATGGTCTTTCTGACCTTTATTATCAATACACCTATCAGTTCTTCTGAATGTTCACCATTTTTAGTCTATTTCTGACATACTCTGCTCATCTTACCCATCTTTGCCACACCTTTAATATAAATGGTCCTTGAAAAAGATCATCTTGTTTGATCGAAACATTGGATTGGATTGTGTATTTCTTCATTGGATATCCTACCAAGAAAGTGTATTAGTCTTTTCCATCTGAACTTTGAATGACACGTTATTCAATTTTTGTGTGTAGGAGATGATCATTATATGATCGATATACTAGTGCATCTCAATGAATTACAGTATCATCAAAAAGTTCATTTATTTCAGTAATTCAATACATAAAGTGAAACACTTTATTATATATAGAGTCATTGCAAACAGTGATCTATTTCAAGTGTTTATTTCTGTAAATGTTGATGATTATGGCTTACAGCTAATGAAAACCCAAAGGTCATTATTTCAGAAAATTAAAGTATGGAGGATGAAGGGTTAAATAGTGCGCTGACATATTTCACGAGACATGAAAGGGTGAATATAATATTGATTTATTAGTCAGGACTCCCTGAAATGCACTGAAACATGGCAATATGATATTGATTTGTCCTGAGGAAGGGGCCAAGGAGCCCTTAAACGTGTTGAGTGCACTAGTAGTCTGGAAGGTCACATTGATAGGAGGTGGGTTAACATTTGGTCCCTGCAGTCTATGGAACCTTTCTATACCTTTTGCACTATATACAGATTGCTGTAAAAGGAAAACCCCAGCCGTTATGTAAAGCACCTTTAATTTGAGCTTTCCTTACAGTGTGATGTCAAAGTATTGTTGCGTGTTGTTGTTTTAAAGGGAAAATTCTCACAAAAATGATAAAGCCACGTGTCATAGAAACATGGCATTTAAACATGTCTGAGATCACATTCTCCAAACTTACAGAACTATGTTATCTACAAACCTCATTGATGCCTTTAGACATTCTCCCCTATATTATATATACATATATATATATATATATATATATATATATATATATATCCTCCACTATATCTGAAACAAAGCTGCTTTTCTTATACCAAAAAGTTCTAAATTCTACAAAAGGGGATCTGATGAGCTACACTAACATACTCTACCAAAGGGATGGATTGTGTGGCACATACAGATGCATCTCAATGAATTAGAATAACATCAAAAAGTTCATTTATTTCGGTAATTCAATACACAAAGTGAAATTCATATATTATATAGTCATTACACACAGAGTGATCTATTTCAAGTGTTTATTTCTGTAAATTTTGATGATTATGGCTTAAAGCCATTTGAAAAATACATTTAACCTTAAAAAACCTGACTTAAGCAATAGGTAATTTTCCGATAACAAATTAATCTTAAAGCATCAGCCGCAAGGAAATAAACAAGTGTGACATTAGCTAAATAGCCCTTCAAGGAACTCTGTCACCATGTTTTTGCTATTCCATCTGAGAGCAATATAATGTATAGATAGAGACCCTGATTCCAGTGACGTGCCACTTACTGAGCTGCTTCTTGTCATTTTAATAAAATTACTGTTTTCCCTTCTGCAGATATTAGTTCATGAATGTGCTGGACTACCTGGAATCAGGCCACTAGTCATGCAAAAAATAATAGACAACTGGTGCTATCTACATTTACCTTGTCAATACATTCTGACACTAAAGGGACACTGTCAGATCAATTTTCAGTATGATACTAATATTACCCCTGAATAGTGCCTGGACAGCCCTTTTAAAAACATGTAAAATCATTATTGTACCATTTGTCATTTCCTTGTTATAAGCATTGTCAGATCCTGCATGGAGCTGGTACATTAGTCCTCTCCATTTCTTTTACAGAGGATTAGTCTGGCTGCTGTATAAGTGTTATTTAAAAACCACACCCACCCAAGCTGGTGTTCTGTCTCTCCACTCTGTGCTCTGTGGTGGGAGTGGGGAGGAGTTTTGTGCTGCACTGTGTGCTATCTGTAAGATTTCTATTATAAATATATTGGTTTTCCTGCATACATGTAATTTGTGTATCTACTGAGCAAATGGTCAAATGTTCTTAAATAACATAGAAATATCTTCAGACTTCAGACACTATACACATGCCTCAGATACACACAATGACATGAAGAGCTTAGTGTTGCACCTAAGATCACCCCTCCTCCCCCCTCCTTTCTGCTCTGTCTGCAGACTGCAATAGTGCAATGAGTCACGCAGCAGATAGATCCGAGAAGAGGACAGAATAGTGTTGTGATGCATGAATATTCATTCCATGGGGAGTGGACAGCAGGGAACTCACTGTGATTGACAGATGGAATTAATCTATTATTTTGAAGTTTACAGCGGATAGGAGGGAAGTATAAATAATAAAAATACATGAATAGAGAGAGCTTATAGAAAGGAATTAAAAAATGATCTCAATTACACATGGATTTTTGACCTGACAGATGCCCTTTAAGCACTGATTAAACATATAGGAGAATGAGAACCTCTAGTTGTCAATTTAGTCACACATTTCCAGGAGGAATACTAGAGAAACAATAACATACAGATTTCAAACATTCCAGGGGAGCTGACATATTCTTTCTAAAGTTAAATATTCTGTTTTTCTCTTCCTTGCTTTTCATTAATACTTCTCTTGTTCTTGTATTCTTGTAGTACCCCTGGATACATTTTTGGAAAACGCATTATATTTTTTATGTTCGCTATGAGTGTGGCCGGGATTCTGAACCATTACCTGGTGATCATCTTTGGAAGCGATATGGAGAATTATATAAGTGGACTTAGCAAGACTTTCTCCCCTTTACTGCTCATACCCTAATTCTGATAATGCTTTATACATCCGTGATTAATCATTGAGACATGTAAGAAGATTTTATGATGAGGTCTGCAAAAAGGGACCCTTATCACTTGTCCTAATAGAGGGACCACACTGCCGAAATGTGTTTAAAATAAAAAATAAAACAGCTTTGCAAATATCCTTTGTTAAAAAACCTTTCATCTCTTTCCATTTATAGCTTATGTGGAGGCCTATGTGTCTCCATGGCAACAGACTACAAACAAAGGCTTTTGTAGTCTGATCTCACAGTCATATGTAGGAATGTTTCCATTTCCTCTTCTCTTATCTAGGTCAGAAGAAGCAGAAGTGGAGTTCAAGTTGATGTAAATGCAAAATGGGCTTGTATTAGTTCATACATATAGCCTTCAAAGAGTTAACAAAATACACATCAGAACATGTTAATGGTTAATCCAATGTGCGACTTTTTCTAAACGGTATCATTCTCTCCTTCTGGAGAAAATAAACTTTGAAACTCGTGGGTCTAAAGAGTTAATTTTTCATTTAACAAGTCTGATAAAGGCTTATCCTAAGGCTGGCTTCACACTGCGGGTCAGATCCGATCCGAGGCTGTCAGGTTCATCCTGGATCAGCACACAGAACAAGAGGGCTAATATGCCCTCCTGTCCGGTGTGCACCTGCACTCAGCTGCCGCCACTGATGAATCAGGACCACGGCTGGCAGGGAGCTAGCCGCAGTCCTGAAACAGCTGCGGCGTGCAGCTGCAGGGGTCCGGTTCCCGGATCCTCCCGGACCGGTGCAATCCGGGAGGATCCGGGCGAATCCGGGTCAATCCGGGAATTGCCAATTAGAGGAGATATTCTCCTCTCGGACACAAAAACGCTGCAAACAGCGTTTTGGTGTCCGTGGGAGAATACTGAATTCTTCCGGATTGTCCCGGACAGATAGAAACCGGATGACAGATAGAAACCATCTGGCTTCTATCCGGCCCCATAGTCTACTATGGGGCCAAAATCCGGTCCGGGGCTGTCCGGTTTACATGGACAGCCTCGGATCGGATGGGACCCGCAGTGTAAAGCCAGCCTAAGATTTTGTGACCAGATGAGTTTTGGGCGTTGTGTATTTTTGTTGGATGAAAAACGCAGAGTCTTACAGTTCCTGTAAAGTGGTTGGATTTATAGAATCTCCAGCCCACCGGGCTTTTATTTTCCTCTGCCCTTTGGTGCATATGTCTAAAACACACCACGTCTCCTTCTCTCTACACTGAGTTTTCTGTGCAGTTTTTTCTCATAGACTTGCATTAGAAGCAGAAAATTCACAAGTAAAAAAACTCGCGTGTTTTTTCCACTGTGGAAATGTATAAAAAAACTAATGTAATCTGCACATAAGTATATCAATAAAGTTTACATGCCAAATACCAGAAATCATCAAAAACAAAGCAGGTTTGTTGAAAACATGACTCAGTAACAAAAGACAAAAAAGCAGCGTCAAAAACGTGATAAAAATACAATATTAATGCAGAAATTCTGCGACATCAGAAACTCACCAAAAGCTCATCATGGGAACATAGCCTTAAGTTCCCACAATGAGGGTTTGGTCAGTTTTTGATATTGCAGATTTTCTGCAGCATTCCCGTACTTATTGCCTTAGACCACGTGCACACATTGATTATTTGGTGAGTTATTACCTCAGTATTTGGAGCCAAAACCAGGAGTGGGTGATAAATACAGAAGTGGTGATGTGTTTCTATTATACTTTTCCTCTGATTGTTCCTCTCCTGGTTTTGGCTACAAATACTGAGGTAAAAAAAACTCATCAAATACTCAATGTATGTTACATATCTCTGTATTCTAAAAGTATTGAACACATGCGGAAAGAGAGGTGGAAAAAGAAAAGGAAAGTGATGACACCAGCTGAAATCGATCAATAATTTAAAAGAAATCCTGCTACTCAGTGAAAAATAATATCATCTGGTTCAAGTAATGGCCTATTAAAAGATATCTCATTACGAAGGTGCCACACAAGATACATCTCATGGGTAAAACCAGTGAGCTGTCTCAATCCCCTTTGCAACTTTATTGTTGCAAAACATATTGATAGCATTGGTTACATAAGATTTTCTAAAATACTGAGGGACCCAGTGATCACTGTTAGGCCACAATCGTGAGATGGAAAGAATAGAATTTCATTATAAACCGGCCATGACCAGGTGTTCACCACAAGGTTTTAGACAAAAGACTGAAAAGAATTGTCAGAGGAGTTGTCCAAGAGTTACAGAAAGACCCTGAATCAGCAGGTCCATTTGTTTCAAAGAACAGTAATGCATTCAACCTCCATGGCCTATGTGCTCCATACGCAAGGCTCCATTGCTGAACAAACAAAAACCATGTTCAAGCATGCTTAAAGTTTGCTCAACAACATTTAGACAAGCCTGTGAAATACTGGGAGAATATAGTCTGGTCAGATGGGACCAAAACTGAACTCTTTAGATGCCATAATACACACCATGTTTGGAGGTCAAAAGGCACTATATATCACTCCAAAAACAACATACCAACAGTGAAGTGTAGAGGTGGGTACATCATGGTGTGGGGCTGTTTTCCAAAATATCACACTAGTAAGCTTCATATAATTGAAGGCAGTATGAATGGACAAACATACCCAGACATTCTTGAAAAAAAATCTGCTGCCCTCTACCATGATGATGAAGATGAAACGAGGGTGGGCAGTTCAGACATCAAACATACAGCTAAGAAAACTGTCAACTCATTTCAGAGAAATAAAATAAAGCTGCTAGAATGGCCGAGCCGATCACCGGACCTGAATCCAATAGAAACTTTATGAAAGGAACTAAACCGCAGAGTTCATATTCCACATAACATTCAGGATTTGAAGAGTGTTTGTGTGGAAGAGTGGGCCAAAATTACATCTGAGCAATACCTGCCTAATTGGGCACAATTTTCCCATCTTCACTTGAGGTGTACTCACTTTTGTTGCCGGTAGTTTAGACATTGATTGCTGTGTGTTGAGTTATTAAGAGGGCACCCATTTTACACTACAAGCTTTACACTGACTGCTGTACATTGTATCAAAGTGTCATATCTTCAGTATTGTCCTATGAAACGATATACCGTATATACTCGTGTATAAGCCGAGTTTTTCAGCCCAAAATTTGGGCTGAAAAGTCCCCCCCTCGGCTTATACACGGGTCTATACGGTAGACCCGTGTGGTGGGGGCTGTGTGGTGGGGGCTGTGGAGGCTGGACGAGGCGGGGGGGGCTGCTGTATGAGCGGCCCCGTCACGTGGGGCCGCTCATTAAATATGCACTGCATCCCCCTGTCAATCAGCGGGGGGAAGCAGTGCATATAGCCCCCCCAAAAGCTGGCACTGTCCCCCCTTGTAAGGCCCCCCCCCCCGGTGCTTATACATTACCATCCCGGTGTTCTGATCGGCGCCGCTCCTCGGTGCTTCTTCATCCTCCCGCGCTGGCCCCATCCGTGATCTCCGGCTGTCGCAGCGATGTGACGTCATCGCGCGACCGCTGGAGAACCCGGATGCAGCCAGCGCGGGAGGATGAAGACGCAGCACGGAGGAGCGGCGCCGATCAGAAACCGGGATGGTAATGTATAAGTAGCGGGGGGGGGGCCCTTACAAGGGGGGACAGTGCCGGCTTGTGGGGGCTGTTGGTACCCCCTGGGGGCTGTTGGTACCCCCAGGGGGCTGCTCGGTACCCTCTGGGGGCTGTTGGTACCCCCAGAGGGCTGTTGGTACCCCCAGGGGGCTGCTGGGTACCCCATGGGGGCTGCTGGGTACCCCCAGGGGGATGTTGGTACCCCCAGGGGGCTGCTGGGTACCCCCTGGGGGCTGTTGGTACCCCCAGGGGGCTGTTGGTACCCCTAGGGGGCTGCTGGGTACCCCCTGGAGGCTGTTGGTACCCCCAGGGGGCTGTTGGTACCCCCAGGGGGCTGTTGGTACCCCCAGGGGGCTGCTCGGCACCCTCTGGGGGCTGTTGGTACCCCCAGAGGGCTGTTGGTACCCCCAGGGGGCTGCTGGGTACCCCCTGGGGGCTGTTGGTACCCCCTGGGGGCTGTTGGTACCCCAAGGGGGATGTTGGTACCCCCAGGGGGCTGCTGGGTACCCCCTGGGGGCTGTTGGTACCCCCAGGGGGCTGTTGGTACCCCCAGGGGGCTGCTGGGTACCCCCTGGGGGCTGTTGGTACCCCCAGGGGGCTGCTGGGTACCCCCTGGAGGCTGTTGGTACCCCCAGGGGGCTGTTGGTACCCCCAGGGGGCTGTTGGTACCCCCAGGGGGATGTTGGTACCCCCAGGGGGCTGCTGGGTACCCCCTGGGGGCTGCTGGGTACCCCCAGGGGGCCGCTGTATAACCCCTGGGGGGTGCTGTATAACCCCTGGGGGGTGCTGTATAACCCCTGGGGGCTGCTGTATATACTGCTGAGGCCTGTATACCACTGGGGCTGCTGTATATACCACTGGGGCTGCTGGGGCTCCTGTATACTACCACTGGGGCTGCTGTATACTACCACTGGGGCTGCTGGGGCTGCTATATACTACCACTGGGGCTGCTATATACTACCACTGGGGCTGCTGTATACTACTGCTGGGGCTGCTATATACTACCACTGGGGCTGCTATATACTACCACTGCGGCTGCTGTATACTACCACTGGGGCTGCTGGGGATGCTATATACTACCATTGGGGCTGCTGTATACTACCACTAGGGCTGCTGTATACTACCACTGGGGAGGCCTGTATACCACTGGGGGGGGGCCTGTATACCACACTGCTGGGGGCTGTATACCTGTGCTGGGGTCCACCCTCGGCTTATACACGAGTCAATAGGTTTTTCCAGATTTTTGGGGCAAAAGTAGGGGGGTCGGCTTATACACGGGTCGGCTTATACACGAGTATATACGGTAATAACATATTTAGAAAATGTGAGGGGTGTACTGACTTTTGTGATATGCAAAGCTTAGCTACGACTCAAAGTGGCACAGCTTATTTCCCTTTCACGCACAAGTGGTTACTTCCAGCTTCCGAAAATAGAATGTGGTTCACTTGCTACATTTTAGGAAGTGAAACAAATAGAAAGTTATGTCAGAAGAACGTCTTATTTACTATGCAAATGCTTCAATGTGCACAGAACAATCCTCGTCTTTGTTATCCTCATATCCACTATATTCAATTCCATTTACCTATTCAAATACATTTCTGCTAATCTCACTTTATTGTCAGACTGAGCAATCCTGACAGATGCAGTGTATACACTGGAATAAGTGTAACCCCTTCTGGACTTTTCGTTTTACTGTGTAAGTATTTCAAGAATAAAGAGTGTAAAATTGACGCAGCACCTGAAAAAAAGGGAGCAACAGTGGGAATGTAGCCTAAGGGAATAAGGAATTCAAACCTATAAGGTTCTGTGTGAAAACGTCATTGCTCCCCCACCCGCTTAAAACATAAATTAACTGTGGTTTATCACATCTTTGGGCAGCTGAGTTCAATTTCCCTAGCCGCTCCCAGGCCTGATTACTGCCACACTTGTTTTCAATCAAGAAATCACTTAAATAGGACCTTCCTAGAAAAGTGAAGTAGACCAAAAGATCCTCAAAAGCTAGACATCATGACATGATCCAAAGAAATTAAGGAACAAGTGAGAAACAAAGTAATTGAGACTCATCAGTCTGGAAAAGGTTAAAAAGCTTTGGGACTCTAGCAAACCACAGTGAGAGCCATTATCCACAAATGGTGACAAAAATGGAAAAGTGGTCAACCTTCCCAGGAATAATTGAAATAGAGAAATCCTGAACACAAAACCACAAGAGATGACTTTTGGTGAAAAAAAGATCAGTTTATTAACCCAACAATGGTTTCAATCCGATCAGGGCTTTTAACAGGGGATGGAATGGTGACTCTTTTCACCCTCGAGCACCAGCTTACAGCTAGAGATTAATCTTACCTATTGCAACCTTTCCAGGAATGGCTGACCGACCAAAATTGCCCCGATAGAGCAGTGACAACTCATTCAAGAGGTCACAAAAGACCTTACAACTACATCCAAAAATGTCCTGCATGGCAGAGTTCCAAGATGAAAACCACTGCTGAGCAAAATGAACAGAAAGGCTCATCTCAGTTTTGCCAGAAAACATATTGATGATCCCCAAGATTTTTGGGAAAATACTCTGTGGACTAAGGAGACAAAAGTTGAACTTTTTGGAAGGTGGATGTCCCATTATATCTAATGTAGAAATAACAGCATTTCAGAAAAGAAACATCATACCAACAGTAAAATATGGTGGTGGCAGTGTGAGGGTCTGAGACTGTTTTGCTGCTTCAAGACTTGTTGTGGTAAATGGAACCATGAATTGTGCTGTCTACCAAAAAATTCTGATAGAGAGTATCCAGCCATCTGTTCGTGACATCAAGCTGGAGTACACTTGGGTTATGCAGTAGGATAATGATCCAAAACACACCAACAAGTCCACCTCTGAATGGCTGAAGATAAACAAAATGAAGACATTGGAGTGGAATAGTCAAAGTCCCTGAGCCCTGAGATCCTGATCTTAATACTATTGAGATGCTGTTGCATGACTTTAAAAAGGCGGTCCATACTTGGAAACCCTCCAATGTGGCTGAATTACAGAAATTCTGTAAAGACGAGTGGGCAAAGTTCGTCCAGAGTGTTCTAAACATTACATTACATTACATTACATTATTACCAGTAATTGCTTGATTGCAGTTGATGCTGCTAAGAGTGACCCAAGCAGTTATTAGGTTTAGGGGGCAATCACTTTTTCACACAGGGCCCTGTAGGTTTGGATTTATTTTTCCCTTAATAAGAAAGACCTTCATTTATAGGTTGCATTCTGCCTTTACTTGTGTTATTTTTGTCATATATTTAAATTTGTTTAGTGATCTGAAACATTTAAGTGTGACAAACATGCAAAAGTTTAAGAAGACAGGGAGGTGGAAAACACTTTTTCACACCACTGTTTATGCACGAACATCTTTAAGACTTTTGCAAATCCAGTGAGTTTTTCAGGAGAATTACACTGCAGCACACGATGGCACCTTTTGCCCTGAACAGTCTTTGTGCACCAGATTTTTTTTTAGTAAAATTTGTACTGCATAAACTAGTGAGCATTATTTAGGAAGCTGCCAAAAGATCGGTCAAGTCTCTTCTTTTAATTGAAGTGGTTAAAAGAAGCTCAAAAAGACTCAGCATGTACACAGCAATTTGTCTTGACTTTGCAGTGCATATGTTCATCCTTTATTTAGCATTTTTCAGGGGAGGTACGGAGTGGACCACCTGTAAAAGACATGTGCTGTAATGGCTCTCATAGTGTGTGAGGGGTTATGAAGGTCCTTATACTGAGTAGGGGACTGTGGGTGCCCTCATTACTGAGATGGGACATCAAACTGACAGGCCATGGTGGCCATGATACAGTGTGTGTGTGGGGTGGGAATATGGGGATATCACACTATAGGGGGGTCACATCACTTTAGGAACATCATGCTTTGGGGGTATTATACTGTGTTGGTGGCAATGTGGGGACATCGTACTTTGTTGAAACACTGTGGATTCATCACATACTATACTGTGGTTTCATCACATACTATGCTAGCTTCACATCTCCTTTGGAGTGGTTATTTGTCCTTCCTCATGCTCAGGTTCTCTATTAGAGTCTTGAGAGTTTGATGGTTTTGCGCAGGATCTTAGTTGTTCCCATCGCTGCGCTTTTCTGGACAGAGAGTTCAGATGTTGATCTTGGGATCTGTTGCAGTCATTTTTCTACCTTTCAGGTCACTACTCCGAGTGCTCCTATCACCACTGGAATCACTGTTGTCTTCACCTTCCACATCTTCTCCAACTGTTCTTTGAGGCCCTGGTATTTCTCCAGCTTCTCATATTCCTTCTTTCTGATGTTGCTGTCATTTGGCACTGCCACATCTATTATCATCGCCATCTTCTGATCCTTGTCTACTATCACAATATCTGGTTGGTTAGTCAACATCTGCCTATCTGTCTGGATCTTGAAGTCCCACAGGATTTTAGCCCTTACATTCTCCACCACTTTTTCTTTGGTCTCCCACCTGGACTTAGGGAGACTTAGCCCATATGATGTACAGTTGCTCCTGTATGCAATTCCCGCTAGTTGGGTGTGGCGTTTGGTGCACGCTGTTCTTGCATTTTGCATCCTGCCACTATGTGTTGGACTGTTTCCAAGGTTTCTTTACACAGTCTGCACCTTGAGTCTTGTCTTGTGTGGTAGATCCCAGTCCTACGAATCTGGTGCTTAGTGCCTGCTCTTGGTATAATTGGTATAATTGGTGCCTATATAAATGTAAATAGTTTATTTTATTTTGGAAGAAACTTTTCCTATGGGGCCCCATCAATATTGTTTTTTCTCTAGCCATATCTAAGTAGGACACAGAAGGTGACACCTGTTATGTCTGAAAGGCGTGAAGATGTAAAGTGAACTCACTGGACCGCTGGTGGGGTAGTGGTAGCTGAATACCCAATACAGAATGAGACTGGAGAGTGACTTCAGTAAACCAAGGATATTTTTTTAAGGACATGGTTAACAAAAAGGAAAGGTGTCTGAGGAGAGGACACCCTCTGGATCATGACACGAAACATCCCTGGAGGAACAACTGGTGAAAAAACGCCTGTACAGAAATAAACCCGGAACAGCCCCAGGAGGTCTAAATGCTGCGAATCTAAGACCAGAGGGGTGACTTGTACAGACTGTAGCATTAGAATTGGGAAGACTGTGGAATGCTGACTCTGTTAGTGGGAAGAATCCTGGAAGCTCCGCACAATCCTGGAAAGGCTGATCCAGCCGGTAGAGGAATCTGGAAGGTCCCATGCAATCCAGAAGAGGCTTGTACCTTCCACAATGGGATCCAGAATATCCAGGGAGATCCAGGCATAACAGACAGCCAGCAGAGGATTCTGTGGAGAGAAAGATGTAAGTAAAATGCAGAGCAAGATACATAACAGTCTGGAGCCAGCTGTGGGCTGGTGGTATAGTGGAGGGTCTCACAACCCTTAACTAGTTGTGCTGCTTGAAATTCTTAGCGGGGTATCGTGTGTGACCCCTCCTTGTGATTTGTTACAATCAAATGTTAATAGTAATAGGCTAGGGTCACATGTGCAAGGCATATTGCGATTACCGCATCCTGATCCGGAAGCGGTAATTGCAAGTGCCTTCAGACACATTTTTCACCAAAAATGTGTCCCTAACCCCGCATACGGTAACCGGATTGCTCATCATATGTAATCCAGAGCAATCCGGTTACCGTATGCTTTGTTCATCCCTGCTGCCGCAGGGATGAAAAAAGGGTTAATGTTACTAATAGATGTGGGCAGCATGTCTCTAGGGAGTGCCCACCCTCCCTAGAGACATGTTGTCCACAGAGATCGACATGTCAAAGGTTAATTCTTTATTTTACATGATCACCGCTATTGTCGGCTTCTCCTATACTTTACAATGACAGCCGCCGGCTCCTGGGTTTGCAGGAGTACACTACGTACTTTGCGTAGGCACCAGGGACAGGACAGCTGTCACGGGTGGCACGGATGACAGGGTGGAGGCCACGCGCAGACGATCCCAGCGTTTGGCCCATCAGCCATAATGGTGGAGGATGGTCCGTCTCTTTCAGGGGCATTTACCTTCTGTGTTGATGGAGAGAAGGTGTGATGAGATCTCTCTATTATGGGGAGACGGCTGTGGAGGTCTTGCGCTCGGTCTGGTTTTATCCACCAATGTTGTAGGTCACTAGGACCCAGCAGACTCCTTCCACCTTTATAAGGAGGTTCATTACCCTTCCTCGGTGCAGGTGATAGTTCCTTGTGCACACTTTATCCTTGCTCCAGCAGAAGCTGAGATGGTGGAGGTTGCTGTGTTCTGCTGTCAGATAAGTGTTTCCTTTTCCCAAATGTCTGTCTTCCCTGGTGTTTGTCTTTAGTTGATAGTGGAGGGGTCTAGTGAACCTCTCCATCTGATCCTTAGATAGGATAGATCTAGGATCAGAGAGGGACGAGGTTCGTGGTCGGCGACAGTTGAGGAGACTGTATAGGGACGTTAGGGCAGACAGGGTCAGCTCTAGGAAGTCTAGGGGTCACCGTCTGCTTCTTGTGCCCTTAGCATTAGGGACTCCTGATTCCCCCCCCCCCCCCGTCGTTATCCTACGCTGGGTGTCTTCCCCACTCCCAGCGTGACATTATCACCTGCCATAACTGTAAGTGAAGGAAGGGGAGGATTTGATTTTCCTTCCTTTCCTTATGGATCCTGTGTCTGCTTTGGCCCAGCAGCTGCAGACCTTGTCTTTGGAGGTTGCGGACCTTCGGTCGGCTCTGCAGGGACCACAACCGCAAAATGGTGTCTTGGGGAATCAAGCAGTGGGTCCGGCCAGACCGGAACCTAAGGTTGCCCTCCCTGACAGGTTTTCAGGAGGCAGAGACAAATTTACTGTGTTCAAAGAGGCCTGTAAATTATACTTTAGGCTTAAGCCGTATTCCACTGGTGAGGAGCAGCAGCGGGTAGGAATTACTATATCATTGCTGCAGGGGGATCCCCAATCCTGGGCTTTCTCTCTGCCACAGGACTCTACTTGTCTCCAGTCTGTGGATGGATTTTTTGACGCCTTAGGCCTCATATATGATGGCCCTGACCGTGTCTCTTTGGCTGAATCCAAATTGCGCCATCTCCACCAGGGGACTCGGTCGGCGGAATCATATTGTTCTGAGTTCCGCAGGTGGGCTATGGACACAAAGTGGAACGATCCGGCTCTCAGGAGTCATTTTTGCCAGGGTCTTTCAGAAAGACTGAAGGATGCCCTGGCAGTGTATGAGACCCCCCCGTCCCTGGAGGCAGCTATGTCGTTGGCTATTCGCATGGATAGACGCCTCCAGGAGCGGAGGGGTAGACCTCCTGCAACTGGGAGCCCTTCTCAGGGTGGTTCCTTGTTGCCGGGTGGTCACTCGGAGGGCGAGTCATTTCTCCCGAGGGGGGAGGAACCTATGCAGCTTGGAGGAGCGGCGGCCTCGAGGCTCTCCTCCGGTGCCTCCCGGGGCAGGGGGAAGGGGGTCTGTTTTTTTCTGTGGGAAAGGAGACCATTTTATCGGGCCTGTCCCTACGCTCCTAAACGGACTAGGGTGCCGGGACCTCATGTGACTATGGGGGGGTGGAGGTGGTCGAGCGGGAGGTGTGTGTATCCTCCGTTTGTACTTCCCATTTTCTCCTGAGTGCAGAGGTGGCGCTAGAGAGCAAAACGGAAGGCATTTCTGTGTTTGTGGATAGTGGTGCGGGGATCTGCATGGTGGATGCTCGTTTTGTACACGCTCATGGGCTTAACCGCTGTTTATTGTCTCGCCCCATCCGTATCTATGCCATCGACTCAGCCCCTCTTGCTCAGGGTAGTCTCACACATATCGTACATAACATTAAGTTAACGGTTGGATCCCAACATCAGGAGACGTTATCTTGCTATGTCTTAGACGGTCTCCCCGCTCCCATTGTCCTGGGCTTGCCATGGTTGATTAAACATAATCCCGTAGTGGATTGGCAGTCCAGGGACATTGTGGAATGGAGTGATTTTTGTTCAGAGAATTGTTTGGCTACATCCCTTTCGGTGGTATCTGCTGAATCTCTGCCCCCATTCCTATCGGAGTATGAGGATGTGTTCTCAGAGAAGGGGTGCCGAGACTTGCCCCCTCATCGGGCATATGATTGCCCTATCAACCTCGTTCCCGGAGCTAAACTGCCCAAAGCTAGGATGTTTACTATATCTGGACCCGAAAGACAAGCAATGAAGGATTTCATTTCTGAAAGTCTGGAGACGGGACACATTAGGCCCTCCACGTCGCCGGTTGCGGCTGGTTTCTTTTTTGTGAAAAAAAAAGATGGGGGCCTCCGTCCTTGTTTGGATTTTCGGGAATTGAATCGGATTACTGTCCGTGATCCATACCCCCTCCCTCTGATCCCTGATTTATTTAGTCAGGTTGTGGGTGCCAAATGGTTCTCCAAGTTGGATTTGAGGGGGGCCTACAACCTGATTAGGGTCAGAGAGGGGGATGAATGGAAAACTGCGTTTAATACCCCGGACGGCCATTTTGAAAGTCTCGTAATGCCGTTCGGGCTCACTAACGCCCCGGCGGTTTTCCAACATTTTGTCAATGATATTTTCCATCATTTGGTGGGTAGATTTGTAGTTGTTTACTTGGACGATATCTTGATCTATTCTCCCGATATGGAGACGCATCAGTCCCATGTCAAACAGGTGTTGCAGGTCTTACGGGACAACAAATTGTATGCTAAACTCGAGAAATGTGTTTTCGCGGTTCAGGAGGTTCGTTTTTTGGGGTACCTCTTGTCGCCGTTGGGTTTCCGGATGGATCCGGAAAAGGTCCGGGCGGTGCTAGATTGGGAACAGCCGGACAATCTACGGGCATTGCAACGCTTTTTGGGGTTTACCAATTTTTACCGTAAATTTATTAAGAACTATTCGGTACTGGTGACGCCTCTTACGGACATGACTAGGAAGGGGACGGATTTTTCTGAGTGGTCTGATTCTGCTCGCCAGGCTTTTTCCTCCCTGAAGCGTTGTTTTGCTTCCGCGCCTGTTCTTTGTCAGCCCGATCTTTCTCAGCCCTTCATTGTGGAAGTGGATGCGTCTGAGGTGGGGGTGGGGGCTGTGTTGTCGCAGGGCCCTTCGCCTGGGAGATGGGTGCCCTGTGCATTCTTCTCCAAGAAGTTGTCTTCGGCCGAGAGGAATTATGATGTGGGTAATAGGGAGCTGTTGGCTATTAAGTTGGCTTTTGAGGAATGGCGGCACTGGCTGGAGGGGGCTGTCCATCCCGTCACGGTTATTACCGACCATAAGAACCTGTCTTACCTTGAGTCCGCCAGGCGTCTCAATCCCCGGCAGGCCAGGTGGTCTTTGTTTTTCACGAGATTTAATTTTACCGTCACCTACCGTCCGGGGGTTCAGAATGTGAAGGCGGATGCATTATCGCGTAGTTTTCCGGGTGGTAGTACTCATGAGAGTCCCGTCCCCATCTTGCAGGAGGGGTGGTTGTTTCTGCTCTTTGCCCTGATCTGGAGGGGAGGTGTTGAAGGTTCAGGGGGCGCCCCTGCCTCCTGCCCTTCTGGGAGGCTTTTTGTGCCGTTCTCTTTGCGCCTCAGGGTGCTGTCAGAGCATCACGACTCTGTACTGGCGGGGCATCCGGGCGGTAGGGCCACTTTCGATCTCTTGTCTCGTCGCTTTTGGTGGCCGGGGTTGAGGAAGGACGTAGCGGAATTCGTATCCGCCTGTGGTGTGTGTGCACGTGCTAAGGTTCCGCATACCCGTCCGTCTGGGTCTCTCGTGCCATTGTCTATTCCTGAGAGGCCATGGACACATTTGTCAATGGATTTTATCACCGATCTTCCGGCGTCTGCGGGAAAGACGGTGGTACTGGTAGTAGTAGATAGATTCAGTAAGATGGTTCGCTTTGTGGCACTGCCCGCACTTCCTAATGCTCGGACTCTGGCACAGGTGTTCGTAAGTGAGATTGTGAAACTTCATGGGGTTCCCTCCGATGTGGTTTCTGATCGCGGTACTCAGTTCGTCTCCAAATTTTGGAAGGCTTTTTGTACACGTTTGGGGATAACGTTGTCCTTTTCTTCTGCTTTTCATCCTCAGTCTAATGGTCAAACCGAACGTGTGAATCAGAATTTGGAGACTTACCTGAGGTGTTTTGTCTCTGACCATCAGGAGACTTGGGCAAATTATTTGCCCTTGGCCGAATTCGCCCTTAATAATCGTCTTCAGGAGTCCACTGGCAAGTCACCGTTCTTCGGTGCATATGGGTTTCATCCTCAGTTTGGTACTTTTAGCGGTACGAGTCCTTCCGGAGTTCCGGAGGAGGACCGTTTTACCTCGTCCCTCTCCTCGGTTTGGCGGGGTGTACAGCGTAGCTTGAAGCTCTTAGGTGACAGGTACAAACGTATGGCTGACAGGAAGCGTGCGCCAGGTCCGGACCTATGTGTGAATGACTACGTGTGGTTGTCTACCAAGAATGTGAAGTTGAAGGTGCCCTCTTGGAAGTTGGGGCCCAGGTTTATTGGCCCCTATAGGATAACCGCCGTTATCAATCCCGTGGCGTTTCGTCTTGCGTTGCCTCCTGCTCTTAAGATTCACGATGTGTTTCACAGGTCGCTCCTCAAGCCGTATGTGCCGTCGTCTAACCCATCTCCTTTGCCTCCTGAGCCCATCTGTGTGGCGGGGAATCTGGAATTCGAGATCTCGAGGGTGGTTGATTCTCGCATGTTGCGCCGTTCTCTTCAGTATTTGGTGCACTGGAGGGGGTACGGTCCTGAGGAGCGGATGTGGGTGCCGGCGTCGGAGGTGTCCGCCGCAAGGCTGGTCCGCGCTTTTCACCGTTCCCATCCGGATAAGCCTGGTCCTGAGTGTCCGGGGGCCACTCGTAGGAGGGGGGTACTGTCACGGGTGGCACGGATGACAGGGTGGAGGCCACGCGCAGACGATCCCAGCGTTTGGCCCATCAGCCATAATGGTGGAGGATGGTCCGTCTCTTTCAGGGGCATTTACCTTCTGTGTTGATGGAGAGAAGGTGTGATGAGATCTCTCTATTATGGGGAGACGGCTGTGGAGGTCTTGCGCTCGGTCTGGTTTTATCCACCAATGTTGTAGGTCACTAGGACCCAGCAGACTCCTTCCACCTTTATAAGGAGGTTCATTACCCTTCCTCGGTGCAGGTGATAGTTCCTTGTGCACACTTTATCCTTGCTCCAGCAGAAGCTGAGATTGTGGAGGTTGCTGTGTTCTGCTGTCAGATAAGTGTTTCCTTTTCCCAAATGTCTGTCTTCCCTGGTGTTTGTCTTTAGTTGATAGTGGAGGGGTCTAGTGAACCTCTCCATCTGATCCTTAGATAGGATAGATCTAGGATCAGAGAGGGACGAGGTTCGTGGTCGGCGACAGTTGAGGAGACTGTATAGGGACGTTAGGGCAGACAGGGTCAGCTCTAGGAAGTCTAGGGGTCACCGTCTCCTTCTTGTGCCCTTAGCATTAGGGACTCCTGATTCCCCCCCCCCCCCGTCGTTATCCTACGCTGGGTGTCTTCCCCACTCCCAGCGTGACAACAGCATCCTTTATAAGGAGTTGCCTCTGGTGCTTACGCCATTTGCGTAGTCTAGAGGCTGCTGCCCTGGGTGCTGAATTTATTTACAGTAGTTCTATGGGCACCACATCGCCATAGAACTACTGTAAATGATTTCAGCCCCCAGGACAGCAGCCTCTAGACTTCGTAAATGGCGTAAGCACCAGAGGCAACTCCTTATAAAGGAGGCTGTCCTGTCCCTGGTGCCTACGCAAAGTAGGTAGTGTACTCCTGCAAACCCAGGAGCCGGCGACTGTCATTGTAAGGTATAGAAAAAGCCGACTATTGCGGCAATCATGTAAAACAAAGAATTAACCCTTGACATGCCGATCTCTGTGGACAACGTGTCTCTAGGGAGGGTGGGCACTCTCTAGAGACATGTTGCCCACATCTATTAGTAACATTAACCCTTTGTTCATCCCTGCGGCAGCAGGGATGAACAAAGAATACGGTAACCGGATTGCTCCGGATTACACATTATGAGCAATCCGGTTACCGTATGCGGGGTTAGGGACACATTTTTGGTGAAAAATGTGTCTGAAGGCACTTGCAATTACCGCATCTGGATTAGGATGTGGTAATCGCAATATGCCTTGCAAATGTGACCCTAGCCATTAACCCTTTGCCCATCCCTGCGGCAGCCGGCTACCGCAGGCATTCACATTTTCCTTGCGGTAGCCGGATGGGCTCCCATAGGAGCCCAGTATAGCAAGCCTGCTGCGGTTTGCAAACTGCTCCGAAAACTGCAGCCTGCATGATTTTTAATGCAGGCTGCAAATCCGGAAGTGGTAACCGGATTGCATGTAGTGCAATCCGGTTTTATAATGGGCTCCTATGGGCTGCGGATCCTGATCCGGTTTTAAGCATTTTGCATGCTCAAAACCGGATCAGGATCTGCATTTGCTACCGCAAATGTGACCCTAGCCATAGACCCAGCACTAACACTATTCTCACTCAGGATATATGAAGAGACCACTATCTAAGGCTAGGGTCACACTTGTGGGGTGGATGCATTTTTATATGCGTTTTTCACACTTGTATTTTTTGAAAAACGCATATTTTTGGCATGCGTTTTTGGCTGAGCAGCAAAAAACGTCTCTTGAGACGTTTTTTGGAGCTTTTCCAAAGACGCATGCGTTTTTTTAACATGGGGCACTATGGGTCACGCATGCGAAAATGCATGGCACTAAATGGTACCATGCGTTTCCACATGCATTTTTTAAGGATGCTCCTGACCTAACTGGAAAAATGCAGCCCAAAATCGCAGGCTGTCAGAAACAAACTTAAAAAACGCAGCCAAGTGTGACCCTAGCCTAAAACAGTGAATATCATTTGAACAAATATTTATTTTATCGCAAATTTAAAAACAGTACTTGGTTTAAAATTCAGTGGTTAAAAAAGATATTAAAAGTATTAAAATATTTGAACGTAATACAAGTAGACTATGTTCAATATTGCTGAGGTCCGTGATTGACGTATTTGCTTGTATAATTTCTGTATATTTGTGACCTGTGACAGAGACAGGAGACAGTTGCTCTAGAACTTGGGCTGCATATGCCCTATACAGGCACTACTTTACACTTATACGGTTTATTTTTCCCTTACTTTTGGGATGTTATTCTATCGGTATGTAGAGTGCCTCCTCATATAACAGTATGCCAATTATGTGTGACCTGGGAATAAAATGATAAATATTGTAATTATTAGTACTGGATATGCGGTATGGGAATGTAGTGCAGAGTTTGGGATGCTGTTATTGCTTCTAAAGTTGGGCTAGATTGTAGTGCTTCACTGTTGATTTACCTAAGAAATTGCCCAGGAGTCAGACCAAATGGAATTCCATAATGCAATTTTATTTAAACATCCAAAACTGGTTAAAAACGACAAGCGAAACGGAACACACAGCAGGTAGACCCAAATGATGATTAATATCTTGTACAGAAACATCCTAGTGAAGGATTAACATACAAAGCCAAATAGCTGCCCCATTGGTGTAATTACATCTAGTAGCAATAATTACCATTATACTACAGAGATATCAAGGATGCCAGTGCATCAAATCTACAGCAATTGCCACATCAAAGGGTAGATTATATTACCTGCCTGTGACCGCCAGCCCTAACTCATGTTTTGCGTTAGCTTCGTCTAGAGGGGGTAGTTCTTTATGGATTTGCGGTCTTTTTATATCATACTATCGATCTCCTTGCGTCTGACATCACATCCGGTTTCAAAACCGGAAATTACTCCACTGCCGCGTCATATCTGGATCCTGGCCGCGTCCAGGCAACGCCGCTGACTCTTCCAGTGAGCCAGAGGGATCCGCCACAACCCCGAAACCGCTGACCAATCAGCAGAAATAGTTGCAGCAGCCTCAGCATTCCGCTCCCTGCTAGTTACCAGGATGACATTGCTGACTGTGACGTGTATCGGGGCGGTCCGTTTACTTCCTGATTTCCGCTGATTGGTCAGCGGTTTCAGGGGTGTGGCAGATCCTTCCGGCTCACTGGAAGAGTCAGCGGCGTTGCCTGGACGCGGCCAGGATCAGGATATGATGTGGCTGTGGAGTAATTTCCTGTTTTGAAACCGGATGGGATGTCAGATGCCAGGAGATCGATAGCATGATATAAAAAGACCGCAAATCCATACAGAACTACCCCCTCTGAATGAAGCTAACGCGAAACATGCTTTAGGGCTGGCGATCACAGGCAGGTAATATAATCTACCCTTTGATGTGGCACTTGCTGCAGATTTGATGCACTGGCATCTTGATATCTCTGTAGTATAGTGGTAATTATTGCTACTAGATGTAATTACACCAATGGGGCAGCTATTTGGCTTTGTATGTTAATCCTTCACTAGGGTGTTTCTGTACAAGATATTAATCATCATTTGGGTCTACCTGCCGTGTGTTCTGTTTTGCTTGTCGTATTTAACCAGTTTTGGATGTTTAAATAAAATTGCATTATGGAATTTCATTTGGCCTGACTCCTGGGCAATTTCTGGTGTGAATCAATAGTGGTTGGAGGGCCTTGTATTGGCATATACAGTTGTGACCAAAAGTATTGACACCCCTGCAATTCTGTCAGATAATACTCAGTGTCTTCCTGAAAATGATTGCAATCACAAATTCTTTGGTATTATTATCTTCATTTAATTTGTCTTCAATGAAAAAACACAAAAAGAATTGTCCTAAAGCCAAATTGGATCTAATTCCACACCAAACATAAAAAAGGGGTGGACAAAAGTATTGGCACTGTTAGAAAAATCATGTGATGCTTCTCTAATTTGTGTTATTAACATCACCTGTAACTTACCTGTGGCACCTAACAGGTGTTGGCAATAACTAAATCACACTTGCAGCCAGTTGACATGGATTAAAGTTAACTCAACCTCTGTCCTGTGTCCTTGTGTGTACCACATTGAGCATGGAGAAAAGAAAGAAGACCAAAGAACTGTCTGAGGACTTGAGAAACCAAATTGTGAGGAAGAATTAGCAATCTCAAAGCTACAAGTCCATCTCCAAAGACCTGAATGTTCCTGTGTCTACCGTGTGCAGTGTCATCAAGAAGTTTAAAGCTCATGGCACTGTGGCTAACCTCCCTAGATGTGGATGAAAAAGAAAAATTGACAGGAGACTTCAACGCAAGATTGTGCGGATGGTGGATAAAGAACCTCGACTAACATCCAAACAAGTTCAAGCTGCCCTACAGTCCGAGGGTACAGCAGTGTCAACCCGTACTATCCGTCGGCGTCTGAATGAAAAGGGACTGTATGGTAGGAGACCCAGGAAGACCCCACTTCTTACCCCGAGACATAAAAAAGCCAGGCTGGAGTTTGCCAAAACTTACCTGAGAAAGCCCACAACGTTTTGGAAGAATGTTCTCTGGTCAGATGAGACAAAAATAGAGCTTTTTGGGCAAAGGCATCAACATAGAGTTTACAGGAGAAAAAAAGAGGCATTCAAAGAAAAGAACATGGTCCCTACAGTCAAACATGGCGGAGGTTCCCTGATGTTTTGGGGTTGCTTTGCTACCTCTGGCACTGGACTGCTTGACCGTGTGCATTGCATTATGAAGTCTGAAGACTACTAACAAATTTTGCAGCATAATGTAGGGCCCAGTGTGAGAAAGCTGGGTCTCCCTCAGAGGTCATGGGTCTTCCAGCAGGACAATGACCCAAAACACACTTCAAAAAGCACTAGAAAATGGTTTGAGAGAAAGCACTGGAGACTTCTAAGGTGGCCAGCAATGAGTCCAGACCTGAATCCCATAGAACACCTGTGGAGAGATCTAAAAATGGCAGTTTGAGAAGGCACCCTTCAAATATCAGGGACCTGGAGCAGTTTGCCAAAGAAGAATGGTCTAAAATTCCAGCAGAGCATTGTAAGAAACTCATTGATGGTTACCGGAAGCGGTTGATCGCAGTTATTTTGGCTAAAGGTTGTGCAACCAAGTATTAGGCTGAGGGTGCCAATACTTTTGTGTGGCCCATTTTTGGAGTTTTGTGTGGAATGATCAATGTTTTGCTTTTTGCTTCATTCTCTTTTGTGTTTTCTCATTGAAGACAAATTTAATGAAGATAATAATACCAAAGAATTTGTGATTGCAATCATTTTCAGGAAGAAACTGACAGAATTGCAGGGGTGTCAATACTTTTGGCCACAACTATAGGTCGTTTTTTGAATTTGTAGTGCTTCACTGGTTGTGTATCTTTCACAGTTCTCTTGTAATATTGTGCTGAATTGACAGTAAAGCTTTGGTTAGTGACTGATGCTAACCCTACTCTTCATATATTTAGTACAGGTGCTGTACCTTTAAGAGATTGCCCATTGTTCTCTGAATTTCTCTAGATTGAGGGACTCTAACGTTAATGAATCCCTAGTATTTGGTATACCTGCAGTATAAAAAACAATCGGTGAATAAATGGTTATTCTCCCATTACTTGTAGAGTCTTATGTACACACAAAACCAACAAGTTGTCTACAGCAATTTCCAAACAGAGCTAAATTCTTTTTGGGAAGAAACGGCGGTCTACCCCTCGGATGATTTAAAAAAAAATGTCACCACCTGGAAACGCTAATTGATGAGATTCTGTTCATCTGGTCGGGCACCAAGAAGAAATGTAGGGCGTTCATCAAAAGATTGAATAATGATACTCTTAACATTTTTCTCACCTTCTCCATGTCACAGACCAATGCTGTGTTCCTTGATACGATCATCAAAAGACGGGACAACCCCGTCATTACTGATTTAGGCTAGGGTCACACTCGCAGATTTTTCATGCTTTTTTGGAGACCTGCGTTTTTAAAAATGCATGTAAAAACGCACGCATAGGGCCCCATGCAAATAACACATGCCCTAATAGCAAAAATGCATGCCCCAATAGCAAAAACGTATGCCTAAAGTGCCTTGCGGTTTGGCATGAGTTTTTGCACTTATGTGAGTAGCTGCCTTCAAAAACGCATTGTACATTAGTACCATTTAGTACTATCCAAAAACGCATGCTTTTCCCATAGGGGCCCATGTTAAAAAACGCATGCGTTTTTAAATCAGCACCCAAAACTAGTTCATGAACTTTTTTTGGGTGCTGATTCAAAAACGCATGGAAAAACGCATGGGTGCCTAAAGCCGCCTAAAAAAACGCATGCAGAAACGCATGCTTATTTTTAAGGCACTTAAAAAACTCATGCCGAGTGTGACCCTAGCCTAAGCCTTAAAAATTGCCCAGTGGGAATACCTTGACCTTTATGTTGGGGATGGAAACTATCATAGGCCATGTCCACACACCTCCGCTGTAAGTATTTAGCGGTTCTCCACTAAATACTTAGGTTTTTTCAGAGACGCGGAGGTGCGTGTGCGCTGCTGCTTTCTGCGGACGCAGCCCATGGTTACCCGATGTGTATTGTGGTAACCACTTCACACAGCAGGCTGCCTAGTGTCCGCTTAAGCTGAGTGCACAGGGAAATGCTGCTAGCAGCGTTTCCCTGTCCGCTCTGGGCACTTTAGGCATGTGTTTTTGGTATTGGGGCATGCGTTTTTTGCATGGGGGCCTATGGGTGCGTTTTTACATGCGTTTTTAAAAACGCAGGTCTCCAAAAAAGCTTGAAAAATCTGCAAGTGTGACCCTAGCCTTAGACGTAACTGAACCCTAGACGAGGATTTAAAAAAACAGGCACTTGATCTTACTTCATGCCTTAGGAATCAAGGGTACCCTAAGAAATTAGTTGCCAACAACTTCCAATGTGCGAACAGCTCGACACAATCGGGCCTTCTCATATCAAAAACAAGAATGGATGATGAACGTATCTGCTTTGTCACAGATTTCTGTGACCAATGGGAGAAGGTGAGATCCATACTATATACATATTGGGCCGTTGTCATAATGGATAGACAAGTGGAACAACTGGTGGGCCCCACACCATACCTTTCAGCCAGAAGAGCTCCAAACCTCGGGGACCTTCTTACAAAGAGCCATTTTAGACGACCAGACTTAATAGAGTCTATAGACTAATGGGATGCTTCCTTTGCAGGGACTGTAATATTTGCCCCTTAATAATAACAACCAGGAGTTGGTTCATCAACCCTGTCAGAGGTGTTCTTCTAATGGCTTTCTAGGTCTGTGTTTTGCTGTAGCTCTTCTGTCGACCACACTAAAGAGCTCATTCGCCAGTCCCCAGGTCTGTTACTAAAAGGTACTTCTGACCCCTTTCCGGTATGGACGGGAACGACAGCAAGATAATCCTCCCGCAACCGGTATTTAGTCCTTCCCTTGTTAGTGTCTTGGACCCAATTTGGGACAGAGGTGGGGATTTAGTCTTGTGGTGCTGCGGCTCCTACTTATTAGGCCCACAGCTTGCTGGTCTGCTGTTAGGGATAAACCGTTACTAACCGCCTCGGTTCCGGTGTGCCGGTGATGACCTGGGTCTCCGCCTGGCTCCAACCAGTCCTAGAGTGGCCCCCTTCGTTGTCTGGGTCACCTCACAATTTAGAGGTGCCCTCCTGTCACGACCGCAGGGTCCCATGCGTCTGTCTCTGCTGCTCTCCTCACACCGTCTGCCTGGCTTGTGTAAACTCCCACTTACTTCTTCCCGCTGTTCCAGGCTCCACCCCCCGGGACCTACTGAATACCAGTCCCCTGTGCTAAGGTGTCCTAGCAGCGTGTGTGTTAGGTGCAGACTCTGTATTTTCCTCCCTCATCCGCGACTACGGAGGCATTACACCTTCTGTTTGGGGTGCAGTACCTCCCTGTGGCGCCTTGACATAGGGGCGCCACAGCAACACCTATGGACACCCACTACGTGAATCAGGAACATTACGAAACTGTGTATCGAATCCCCTTTTGAGAGGGTCCTTACGATCTATGAACAGCACTTCTTTTCTGGGTTAGCCTTCATTCTTTTTTCCTTGTACTGTGGCCTAACAATGGTCACTCAGTTCCAATTAAATACCCTATTTGCAATTTAATCCTATATGTATAGGCATCTTGGATATAGTATTTAGCCAGTCTACTGTAGACCACTAATACAGCCGTCGCCGGTCCATAAATGTATTACTTTGGCTCTGGGGGGTTGTATGCTTGCATCTCCTGTTTATATTGGTGTCTTGTGGTTTCCAATGGGCTGGCCAGCCCCTATAAATGACAGCTACTAAGTGCACTATAAAACTACCTTTTATTTTTATGTCATCCCTCTATTTTTTCACATTGGAACCACCCAGACATCATGTTTCTTGAGCAGCCTACCAAGTAGGCCCATAATAACGCCACTGGTCTACCTTGTGTTTTCATGTTTAGTATATATACTCTATCTACATAAGTATACGGACCTTATTCCTTTACCCAGGGTGCTTCAGATAACGCTATATTACTTCTTACCCTCATGGCCGCCCCCATTTGGGCTGACCATCCATCCCTTACAGGGTCCCCTCAGTGACCTTGTATGTTACTGTGCCCATATCCATCACGCCCCCTGCTGACATTCTTGGTTCCATAGATCACTAACTGTGAGCCCAGCTATGGGGGTTTCATTAATTGAGGCTTTATACTGTAATATTCTCCCTATCCCCCTTGGGGACCCTTATGCCTGCACTATTAGACATATAGTTGGTCTTAGGATAAGCTCCCTATTGAGGGGGCCCTTAGTGGACTACTTTCCAAACTTTTGCTTCCTCTATTCCCCAGGATCATTAGCCCAATGTCTCAATATTACACTTTTTTATCCCCCTTAGACCACCACTGACTCCTCCATGATTTGTATCAGTGAGTTATCACATATACGAATGCAGTCTGCGCATGACCGCAGTCTGCTTGTTCTTGTGAGCGGCTGCTGCCGCTTAAGACATGCCCTTCTTCCAAAGCACAAGTCCGGAAATGACGTTCCAGGACTTGTGGCCGATGGGTGAATACTGCTCACCCTCCTCCCACCATGCTCTCTGCTGTTACGCCCCTGGTTGGCATCCGCGTTCACGGATGTGATGTTGCTGCCAACCAGGAACAGGATATTGCGGCATTGCATGCCGCTATTACATATATTAAAGACTATACTGTATATACACAGGTCACCCAACACCACTGCAGCTCCTAATGAAGCCACTGCGGTGATACGCGTGGGTCCTGTCCACAACTCTACAAACTTGGGGGCATTCTCTCCATGTTTACAGCGACTCTGGGTACCATATATTAAACCAGCGGGTGACCATCCCACTGGTTACACCGGGGTTCTCTGTGCTTTCTACACTTCTCCTTGAATGAGGTTTATCTTAGCTTTGTAGGTTACTCTGGATACTGCGGTTTTGGTACTTTGGGGATTACTAATATCATTGTACCATTGTTATCTTTTATATTGACTAATTCACTTATGATGACTTACATTATTATAGTCAATTCTGATTTAACCTTGAACCGCCTCAGATTGCTGTGCATAACACACTGTATTAACCTAATGTCATATGATTTATCCATGTAAACACCCTATATAAACAGTGATTTGCGTCACGCACTCAATCCCGTGGTGTTACACTGAGTTACCGGTCACCCCTGGTAGTTTTCTCCTTCTGTCCCCCCATTCTCTAAACATTTTTGTAAACAGTAAATCAAATATGGATTGTTTGGGGTTTGAATGATTGTCATATATGGTGCTCCATTACCTATTGCCTACGGTCCCTGTTTTACATATACTAGAGGCTACATCCCTCGCCTGCGGAGCATGAATTATTAATAGACGACAACCTCAACAATTGACGTGTCCAATCATCAACGTTCACAACTTCAGCCAATGCTTTCTTAATAATGACCACTAGGTGGCAATAGAAGGCATGAGATGACTAATAACATGGCACTATGCAAGTTTACCATTACAGGAAAATGTCAAAGGCTTTTAGCGACATCTATCTTTTTTTTCCTATATTTCTGTCTGTTAAAGTAAAAGATATGAATAAACCAGGGCTGGAACTAAGGGTGATACTCTGCAGTGGTCGAGTTCACACTAGTCTCATAATGGAAAACACATAAAAAAACAACAAATGAGCAAATACCCTAAAAATGATAAAAGTAAAAGCTTTTAGTGCAAAAAAAAAAAATAGATGGTGTAGATATGATCATATAAATGCCTAAGCTGTCCCACCAGTGACAAGGTGACCCTATCGGACAGTCCCTGCCTAACAATAGTATTAATACCTTGCCATCCGTCAGTGATGTGAACTGACAAGGTCATCATATCTATGTGACTAGGTACCTAACTATTTTTTTTGCACTATAGCATTTACTTTTATCATTTTTAGGGTATTTGCTCATTTGTTGCTTTTTTGTTTTTTGTTTTCCATTATGAGGCCTAGTGTGAACTTGCACCACTGCACAGTTTCACTTTAGTTCCAGCCTTTGGTTATATTTCTTTATGTTTTGTTGCAGTCCTGCAATCATAGGTGTGACCTACCTCTGAGCTGGACTTGATATAATGTATGGCATCCCATGGTATAGTGTGCTGTGCTGGGTCCTGTCCTTCTCCACTTCACGTCACCGACAGATGGCAAGGTGTTAGTACTATTGTTAGGCAGGGACTGTCCCGATAGGGTCACCTTGTCGCCGGTGGGACAGCTTAAGCATTTATATGATCATATCTATGTCACTAAGTATCCTATTTTTTTTTGCTTTATAGCATTTACTTTTATCATTGTTAGGTTATTTGCTCTTTTTTTGTTGTGTTTTCCAAAGTAAGAGATATGTATAAATAGAAGAAGTGCCGTCATGGTGCCCAGCATTTTAGCAGAGTAGCATCCTGCGTTATTTTTTCCAGTATTATTTGGCAGGAGCTTCAAATGTAGATGTGAGCAGATCCTGCAACATATATAAAAGTAGTATCAATATAGTAAATTATGCATGAACACTAGATTATAGTTGAAGACAAGAGTTTCAATGAGTTTCTTGAGTCAGAACAAGTGAAGAGGGCATCGTTTGAAATTCAGATTCACTGGGTTTTGCCCCAAAAAAGTAATTTGCAGTGAATAAATATGTGAACACAAGATGGAAGGCACCACACCAAAAATGTAAACTTATAATAAACAGGATTAAAGCCAATTCATCACACCAAAAATTAGGAACAGTATTAGAGAAAACAAGCAGGTGGGAAACAGAATTGAGATTACTCAAAAATTAGAAAAATAATAAGACAGGTACACAGAACACACAAGACATGTATAAAAACACTTCAAAGTAGCAAATAGCAAAAACACAAACATCTCAAGGTGTGAGAAAAAGCCACACCATCTCTCGTAAGAAACATATAAATAAGGTAATTAAGTGCGAAACTAGCCCTATTTTTGTGTCCAACCAAGTACAGCCAGGCAGCTGGGGGCTGGAATTCACAGCGCAGGGAGGCCCAAGCTTTCTGGGCCCTCCCCCCGCTGTGAATTGAAGTCCGCAGCCGCCCCAGAAAATGGCACGTTCATAGAAGATTCCATCTTCTGGTGCTGTATTCGGCTCATCCAGGGTCCTGGTGCGGTGGCTCACTGGGTAACAATGGGGTTAGGGCCAGCTTTGTATTATCAGTTGGCCCTAAGCCCGAAATTCATGGGGTAACCATCATGACCACCATGAATTTCTAGTGAGCATATAAAAAAACCACAACACAGAGAAGAAAAAGATTTTTATTAGAAATAAAACAGAACACAATTTGCGACTCCATCTTTATTAAAGAAAAGAACCCCCCCCGATGTAGTCCAGAGTCGAGGGTTCAGTGTGTGTATATATATATATATATTACAGTCTGCAACATTTATAATATCAAATCAAACAAATTCCAGAAGGAATCAAAGGGTATCTTTAAAATCACAATTTTTTATTATCAAGCTTAAAACCAAATAGCTTAATAGCATCAATAGTAATTTTTTACAAAAATAGAGACAAAGAAGAATGGTATGGGTATGGAGAAATAGATTACAGTATCTTTTACCAAGAGAACAGTGCCTCACAGCATGCTGTAGGGGCCGGAGAGCAACGCTCACAAATCTGCAATGTAATTACATCAATTTATGTGTAATGAGATTGCTAACAATATCTCACAAGTATTGGACTTAAACCATAATCCACACTGTGAGAGTATATAGCCTATAATTCTATCTCAAACGTCAGGATTACCTGCACTTACACTATATCCAAACTGGAATTTACAGGCACACATGTGCAAACTCAAACCCCAATCCTACACCTTAATATACAATCAAAATTTGGGCATATCAACAAAAAAGGTACCTAGAATTGGTCCCTTGTTGAAGTACCAACACCATATTGTAGTTAGGGAAGTTTATAAGTTCAGCTCGCACACTAGTACACATATACCATTGAGAAAACAGGGCAAGTAATCAGAGATCACATAACAGTGTATTACCTACATTAGTGCAGTATAGAGAGTGCTCATCCGTAGCCCCTATGGCCCCTACGCGTTACGGTCGGAACGACCTTCCTCAGGGGGGTAGATTGTACCAGCTGCCAGCCACAAACTATTGCTGCAGCCTTTTATATCGGTGTCTGGCAGTATAATGGCGATTACGCTCCATAGAGAGCGTTCCTCATACTCCTCCCCCCTGCCTGGCGCTGTGAATCACGTGACAGCCCTCCTCACATGATCGCGCACGCCTCCGGTCTGTGGATCGCAAGCTTCAGAAGCGTCGTCATGACGCCGCGTCCGCCCGCGAGCCTAGTGACAGGAAGCGTGCGCGTCTAGAGGACGCACACGATCAAAACGCTCAGAGGAGGAGTGGGAGGTGCCGGAACGGAGCTAGAATTACAAGTACATAGAAAAGATGGGAGGGGGGAGAGAGAGAGTGAGAAAACTCGCAAATAGAAGTGTGACTAACGGCTCATTATAGATAGAAGGGTAAATACCATAAAGTGCATATGCAATATCTATTATATAATCACGAATGGTTTTTGCCCTTTTGAGACCGCTCTCGCTGCGAGTCAGCGTGTCATGTGATACGAACGAAGCATGGCCGCGCAGCGGCCATTGCGAGCAGCTCTAAGGCGACTCGCTATGCCCGCGCAGCGGCATGGCAGTCGCCTTAGCAGTGCGAAGCATTGGCCGCAAAGCGGCCATTGCGATCAGAGACTCGCTCTGCTAGAATCCCGATGCATCTGCATCGGCACCCAGCTAGTAATAGAATAAAAGACATTACTATCACTAAATTACTTTGTAACCTAGGTACATCAATTAAGTGACAAGTGCATAGACATATATATATATTATACAGTACACAAACAACCAGATGTACTCTTATTTTAGTGATTAAAAAGATCAAGTAATGAATAACAATATGCATAATGTGCAAAAGGTGCAACTAAACACAAATAAATTGCCATAGGAACAAATTCTTCTTTTCTTCTCAATCCACACTTCCATCTTCGTATATTCAGACATCCAAGTAGATATGATCCATTGTTTTGATGAAATAAATAGATTAAATACACTACAAACAAAATAAAAAGAGTGGGTTAAAATCAATTAAAAAACAACAAAACATACGGATCTAGACCGCAGTCAGTCAACGTGAACAACTTAGAGAACAGAATAGAGCCATCAAACAATGTATAATTTACAAGAATGCGCTAAAACCAAAATTCTCGTTTAGGCCGTAAGGGACTATGCTATTTAGTCTATAAATCCACTTACTCTCAACCTGCCCTAGAGTCCTGCTCAAATTACCACCCCGTGGGCCAAGGGATACTTTGTCAATTCCCACTACCTTGAGGAGACTTGAATTACTTTTATGCATCTGATAGAAATGTCTAGGAATCGTTTTTAAAGTGGCCGGATTCTCTGCTGACGCCCCTTTTTCAATGTCAAGGACATGTTCCCTTGTTCTTACACGCAATTCTCTGGTGGTCATCCCAATATAGATTTTTTTACACGGACATTCTGCCATGTATATGACCCCAACTGTAGAGCACGAAATGTGATGACGTATATCATATGTCCGAGTGTTATCCCAGTTGTGGAATGTCTTGCTCTTTATGATATTAGAGCAGGCTTTACAACCACAACAGGGAAAATATCCTCTCACGTCCAGCCAATGCTTCTTATGACTTGTACTATGAACAAAGTGGCTTCTAACCAATGTATCCCTCAGATTCTTTGAGCGTCGAGCTGTCAGAAGGGGTTTCTCTGAGACACATGTTTGTAGAACGGGGTCACTCAACAGAATATTCCAATGTTTGCCAATTATTGTACTTAGTTCTTTCCATTGTTTGTTGTAGGTGGTAATCAAACGTGGGAATTGTTCCTGCGGTTTCTCCCTCCTTTGTGTGCCCCTCAGTAGATCTTGTCTCTGATAGCCTTTGGCTTTGGCATAGCCATTCTTGATCGCTCTAGAACTATATCCCCTCTCTTTGAATCGTTGTCTTAGATCCATTGATTGCAACTCAAAAGTGTGTTCCTGAGAGCAAATTCTCCTTGCCCTAACATACTGTCCTACTGGAATACCTCTAATTGTCGATGGAAGATGTGACGAATCAGCACTCAAAATTAAATTGGTTGATGTTTCTTTACGATAGATATCAGTCGTCAATCTTCCATCGTCCAGAGTTCCAATGGCAATATCCAGGAAATCCACTTTTCTGCCACTTTTATATGTCAATCTTATGTTCTTACTATTAGCATTTAGTCTAGTCATGAGGTCATCAAGCTCACCCTGAGACCCCTCCCACACAAACAGCACATCATCGATGTATCTCATCCATCCTTGAATTTTCTCAATGTCCGCGATGGGGTTACTGACAAAGATCTCCCTTTCCCATGCCCCCAAAAACAAATTTGCATATGAGGGGGCACAGGCAGCCCCCATCGCGGTACCCTGTAATTGCAGATGGACTTAACATTTATAATATGATGTATTTAGACATAGAGCAGTATGTGTTAAAGAGGCCCACTAAGACTTTTTCGCCCAGGGCCCACAAAAACCTGGAGCCGGCCCTGTTTGTGGGGCACTATTGTTGGCATCACACTTTATAGGGGCAATCTAAGGGGAATCTAGGGCTTCAGTAGGAGGAAAATTACTTTGTAAAGGTGAAATGTTGTGAAAGATGTACCTATGTGACCCAGACAAATATTCTTTTTTCGGGGGGTGCCCAAATAGAACTTCTGCTCTGGGGCTCCATGATTTCTATGATGCAGGATGCATTGTCCCTCTGCTGCAGGACTGATTGGCCATAACTTATGCACCAGGTCCAGTGCCGCCCCTCGGTACATACAGACATGCAGCCATGTTTCTCCTGAGCAGTAGTTAGTCGGTGGTGCTCTTCACCCTTCCAGCTCCCATATCCTTTGCTCAACTCAATAGGAAGGACCCTGTTATTAATTCCAGACAGCCCTGTGTGCAGTGCTTGTGATTGGCTAAACAATTTGGGAGGAAGCGCCATTTTACCAGCTTAGTGCAGTGGCGACTTGTTGATGTTCAGACTGCAGGTCGTTACCTGTGGTGTGTGGACGGTGCTGCATGGTGACATGTCCAACTAGTTAGTGCCAGGCAGCGGTCCAGAGTTTTGTAGGCGTGTGCCAGAGGATGGCAATCAGTGCTGCCTCCTGTGCTATAAGGATGCAGGACTGTGTCTGCCTACAGGACCATCGCTCTGCCAATCATCATTATGTCTCTATATGCTTGTGCCAAGCCGCCATTGCCATTAATGATCCTTGTTCTGGATTCTTCTGTGTGGTTCTTGTATGTGCATGTGATGGCGCTGACATCCTTGTGTGGACATCTTTTTTTCTGTTTCTGTAAACTAAATGTTAACTATTTTGCTCATTTTTACAGTTTAACTATAAATCTGTATGAACCAGATTTATTTTTACCAATTAAAAAAATTTACTAGCGGGAAGGGGGGGGGGCGCCGTTTTGCAGTTCGCCTCAAGCAGCAGATAGTCTAGGTTCACCCCAGGCAAAAACCTAAGACAATAGGATATGTAAATAAGGCAAGAAGGTACAGGACAACTTTACATATATACAGTATGACATCAGAACTATAACAGCAATACATCTTGGCCAGCAATGTAGTAGGATATATAAGAGCACTGTCAGTGCACCAGTAGTGCCTAGGATATACAAGTGCATCTCAATGAATTAGAATATCATCAAAAAGTTAATTTATTTCAGTTATTCAATACAAAAAGTGAAATGCATATATTATATAGAGTCATTACACACAGAGTGATCTGTTTCAAGTGTTTATTTCTATTAATGTTGATGATTATGGCTGACAGTCAATGAAAACCCAAAGGTCATTCATTATCTCAGAAAATTAAAGTAGGGAGGATGAAGGGTTCAAAATCGTGCTGCCGTATTCCATGAGGCATCAAAGGGTGAATATAATATTGATTTAATAGTCAAAGCGTTTCAGGACTCACTGAAACATGGCAATATGATATTGATTTGGCCTGAGGAAGGGGCCAGGGAGACATGAAATGTGTTGACTAATAAATTAATATTATATTCACCCTTTGAGGTCTCATGGAATATGGCAGCGCAGATTTTAACCCTTCATCCTCCCTACTCTATAAGCACCAGGCTGGGGACTGCAGCAGTCGTGATCTGCTTTTATAGTGGTTGTGACTCTCACATCCATACAAGGTGAAGCCTCTGATACCTATTTAGGTCAATTTTTAATCTCTCAGACCCTTCATCCTCCCTACTTTAATTTTCTGAGATAATGACCTTTGGGTTTTCATTGGCTGTAAGCCATAATCATCAACATTTACAGAAATAAACACTTGAAATAGATTACTCTGTTTACACCATGGCTTCCTCAGGGGTAGTGAGGTAGTGCACCAAGTACTTTTCTTATATCATAGGATCTCAGATTAAATGAATAATGTAATCATTACCATAGTAAGTTTTCTGAAAGCAGATGAGCACGGCGACATTGATAGGACAGTAGACATACATACAGTGTTAGTTTTTATTATCAGATTTTTGTGAAAAAGTGATGAATGTTTCTCAACCTTTTCCTATAAAACAGACAGTGACAAAACGAACAGCACATGGACGGCATTCGAGTGCTGGCTGCTTCTTCACGACTCCGTAGACTTTGCATTGACTCCGTGCTTTTGTACAGACCACTTAACCGAAGGAAAAAATTGGACAGTTTTATGAGGAAACTGATGTCCCTTATGGTGTTGAGTAGGGGAAAGTATAGCTAAACTGTGCATATGGCTGATATGGATCCAGGAGTTGGGATACCCACCTAGTCTAGAGCAGAGAGTCACTACATGAGTGCACCCCTGCTATGGTGGACAAGACCCGGCCAACTTGGCTGTCAATTGATTTGAATAGGCACCAAGTAATACTATATTCATTACTGACAGTGCTAAGCCTTTATGGATCCTAATAATGCTCCAGTTTATAACTGCTGCCTTTGGCTACTTTCACACTACAATTTTGTCAAATCCGATGCTGTCCGATATAAATCATCGGATCTAAACTGATCCCTGCAATCGGATGCCAAATAAGCATCCGATTCCGACATTCTGCAGGATCAGTTTGTCGGCTCCTCCTGTCACCTGTCAGCTGTTCTCCCCTCTGTTTCCCCCTTTTCTCCCTTGTGTGTCCCCCTCATCTCCCCTGGTGCTCCCCCTCATCACCCCTGTGTGTCCACCCCTCATCACCCCTGTGTGTCCCCCTCATCTCCTCTTGTACTCCCCCTCATCTCCCCTGGTGCTCCCCCTCTTCTCCCTTCTGTTTCCCCCTCTTCTCCCCTGTGTGTCCCCCCTCTTCTCCCCTCTGTTTCACATTCTTCACCGCTGTGTGTCCCCCCTCTTCTCCCCTGTGTGTCCCCCTCATCTCCCCCCGTACTCCCCCTCCTTTCCCCTCTCCTCCGGAATAAAAAATAAAAAAATCTTTATTCTTACCCATCCACGACTCCTGCGGCGCTTCCAACTGTCTTCTTCTGATCCTAGGACCTCGCGTGATGTCACAGTCACATGACCGGTTACCGCGGCAACCGGTCATGTGACTGTGACATCACGGCAGGTCCTACAGGCAGGAGATGCTAGAGACACCGAGGGACTCGTGGACAGGTGAGCATAGATGGTTTATTATTTTTAGCCCATGCCTTACTTAATTTTACTTCCGCAATGTATGTATATACATTGCGGAAGTAAAATTATTATTATTATTTATTATTATTATGTATATAGCGCCATTGGTTCCATAGCGCTTTACATAAGAAATGGGGGTGACAAGAACAGGTACAGTACATATGAACAGTCAAGGCTTGCTGATACACGATGGGAGAGGACAAATTAGATGGTTAGGAACAGTTTTACTGTACTGAGCATGCTCAGTACAGTAAAATCGGGTCCGAGGACACATCAGATGTTTCCCGGACCCTGCTCCATAGGGCCCCATGTTAAAAACACCAGACCGAATCGGATGTGCACTAAATGGCATCCGATTAGGTCCAATCCGATTTTGTCCGATTTTATTTTCGGTGCAAAAATCGGAGCATGCTTCGATTTTTGCACCAATAAAAAAATCGGACAAAATCGGATTGGACCTAATCAGACGCCATTTAGTGCACATCCGATTCGGTCCGATGCCCATAGGGCTGCATGGGGGCCACAATCGGTCCGATGCTGTCCGATTTTTATTGGACAGCATCGGAAAACAGAAAATCGTAGTGTGAAAGCAGCCTTAGGTGGATTTCTTATCAGGGTCAGGATAGTTTCCTCTTTCAGTGACTTCAATTGTTTATTTTTTTATCTAAAAAAATTAAAAATAATTGTAATTGATCCACAATAAAATAAAAATAAGAAGAATTTGTTTTTTACCATATAATCGTTACTTACTGTCCCCAATGTCCCTGTGATTCTCATCACACCCACTTTACAAGTGACATGGAATAAATGCATCCACAGCTCCAGTCACAAATGTTTTCTTTTTCTTGCCCTACTTGCTTTGATATTAATAGTTATGATTTCCATTGTACGTCATTCATTTCAATGGTTGTCAAATAATACTCGACTTCACACACAATGTGCACTAAATGGGAAAATGTAGGGCTGATGCCATCTAATTGCAAGGGTTCTAAAGACAGGCCCGTGGCCATCTGTCATGTGTTGACTGCTCCACTGTCCATGTGAATTGCTCTGCTGCAGTTTAAATCAGAGTAAACTTCCTTTTGTTCTTCCGGGGTTAATGCTGAAGCTGCTGTTGCAGTCTATGTGTGGTGTGCTGCTCTGAGGTTTGTCAGGTGATCACGCCCCAGGCCTTTATATAGCCTCATCATTATCCAGCTGACGTAGCTGATAGAGTTTCACTCTGCCTTTGACCATGTGAGCAGAAGACGTTTTTGCACTTGCTGAAGCTTCTTTGTGTTGTTTCCTTTGGAAGTTGCTCTATATCCCTGTCCATGGTGGGAGGTGAGAGGGAATAGCACAGGGCTGGTTGAGGAGCAGAGGGCAAGGGTGGTGGCCTAGCCTCCTCACCATCTGAGGAACCTCTGAGTACAGGGCTAGACAGGGATCCCAGTTTAGGGCCAAACTAGCTATGCAGGTTTCCTTGCCCGTTATACCATTTCTTATTTTTTATTATTATTATTTATTTATATAGCGCCATTATACTCCATGGCGCTTTACATGCTAAAAAGGGCAGACTAGGACAAGTAACATAGTAACAATACAAGTAACAATAAATGTTGACAATTCGGTTGTACAGAAACAAGAGGGGAGAAATCCTGTCCACAAAGGCTCATAGTCTACGAGGGGCGGGTGGGGATACAGTAGGAGGGGGAAATTCCAGTCATGAGGCGGTGTGGTGGACCGGGTCTTATTGCAGGTGGTAGGCTTGGCAGGACAGGTGGGTCTTCAGGCTTCTTTTGAAGGTTCCCAGGGTAGGAGAATGTCTGATGTGTTGGGGCAGTGAGTTCCAGAGTCTGGGTGAAGCACGGGAGAAATCCTGTATGCGGTTGTGCGAAGAGTAGATGAGGGGGGAGTAGAGGAAAGCTCTTGGGAGGATCGCAGGTTGCGTGAGGGTAGGTATCGGGAGACCATGTCAGAGATGTATGGAGGGGACAGGTTGTGAATGGCTTTGTATGTCATGGTTAATGTTTTAAACCAGGATCTCTGGGAAGTAGGGAGCCAGTGAAGGGCTTGGCAGAGGGGGGAGACAGGGGAGTAGCGGAGAGACAGATGGATTAGGCGGGCAGCGGAGTTCAAGATAGATTGGAGAGGTGCAAGGGAGGTATTGGGGAGGCCAGTGAGCAGGAGGTCGCAGTAATCGAGGCGGGAGATGATGAGAGCGTGAATAAGGGTTTTAGCAGTGTCGTGGTCAAGCAAAGTGCGAATCCTATAGATGTTTTTGAGCTGGAGTTGGCAGGAGGTGGCGAGGGCCTGGATGTGGGGCTTGAAGGAGAGGGAAGAGTCAAAGATAACCCCGAGGCACTTGGCATGGGGGACTGGAGAGAGAGAGAGCAGTCGTTGACGACGATGGATAGGTCAGGTAGTGAGGGGGAGCATCTTGGGGGGAAGACTATGAACTTGGTTTTGTCCATGTTCAGCTTAAGGAAGCGAGCAGAGAAGAAGGATGAGATGGCGGACAGGCAGTGTGGAATTTTGGATAGAAGGGAGGCAATGTCAGGACCAGACTGGTAGACTTGGGTGTCGTCGGCGTAGAGGTGATATTGGAGGCCATGGGACTCAATCAGTTGCCCTAGGCCGAGAGTGTAGATTGAGAACAGTAATGGTCCAAGAACTGAGCTCTGGGGGACCCCGACAGATAGGGGGTAGGGCGAGGAGGATGTGTGGGAGTGGGTGACGCTGAAGGTGCGGTCCGTTAAGTATGAGGAGATCCAAGAGAGGGCAAGGTCCGTGATGTCAAGAGATTCCAGGATCTGTAGTAGAAGGGAGTGGTCAACAGTGTCGAAGGCGGCTGACAGGTCGAGGAGGAGGAGAACAGAGTAGTGGCGCTTGCTTTTGGCAGTCAGTAGGTCATTTGTGACTTTGGTCAGGGCTGTTCAGTGGAGTGGAGGGGTCGGAAGCCAGATTGCAGGCGGTCAAAGAGGGAGCAGGAGGAGAGGTGAGAGGACAGCTCAGAGTGGACATGCTGTTCAAGTAGTTTAGAGGCGAAAGGGAGGAGAGATATAGGGCGGTAGTTGGAGACAGTTGTGGGATCGAGGGAGGGTTTTTTGAGGATGGGTGTGATCAAGGCGTGTTTGAAGGCTGAGGGGAAGGTGCCGGTGGTGAGTGATAGGTTGAAAAGATGAGATAGGGCTGGGATGATAACGGAGGTGAGGTTGGGAATGAGGTGGGATGGGAGTGGGTCGTGGGCGCTGGTGGTGAGGTGTGATTTTGACAGGAGGGAGGAGAGCTGGTCTTCAGTTATAGGGGGGAAGCAGTTGATGGAAGTAGAGGACAGTAGAGGTGAAAGGGGAGGCTGTGAGGACAGTGGATCAAAGCTGTCTCTGATTCTGTCAATCTTTTCTTTGAAGAAGGAGGCAAAGTCTTCTGCAGAGATAAGGGGAGAGGAAGGGGAAGCAGGCGGGCGGAGTAAGGAATTGAAGGTTTTGAGAAGTTGCTTGGGATTGTGGGACAGGGATGGTACTCCCTGGGAGTACCATCCTGCTACCTTTCCCTCAGCCGCTATACTATGCGTGTGACACAATCCCTACATTGATGGCCCTCAAGCAGAGCAGAGAGAATTATGCCTGCAAAAGAGTATGATGGAGGACACTGTGTGAATGCCACAGAACAAGGGATGAGTGAACCGAACTTTAAAGTTCAGGGTCCAAACCAAGCACCTAGTGTCCATTGTTCAAACATGGACTTCTCATGGAAGTCCATGATCGAGTTCAGAGTTTGGATGCTGTTCACATGCTTATACAGATTGTTCAAAGGCTGCCAACCAATCACAAGATTTTTGGCTGTGGGCACTTCCGCAGCCATTAAAGCCATGCTGTCATGCATTTGGCTCAAAACTTGCAGCATATCTGTCACGTGCTTAGTTGGTGCTGACATTGCTGGATGCTGCTGTGTATGTACGTCTTTAAGAGCTGCATGAAAGGCAGTAATTCTGGTCTTATTTAGGAGCGCTCAGTAAAGAGAAGCAGATACCAATAATTAAAGTAGACCTGTTTATTCTGGTTTGTCCACTACGCGCGTTTCAACAGCGACCTGCTGTCTTCCTCAGGTGGGGGTTATAGGTATCTGCTTCTCTTTACTGAGCGCTCCTAAATAAGACCAGAATTACTGCCTTTCATTACCATTATCCCTTATGGGATCTGGCTGGAGCTGTACAGTAGTGAGGAAGCTTAGTTAGAGAATCAAAGAACCTGCCCTGATGTCAGAGATCCCTGGTTAGAAGACCTAGGTGGAACACGTGACCTAAGAGACGGCTGGGAGCGGCGACGCTTGGAGCGATAAATTGGAATCAGCAGCTACACACTGACACCGTGGTTGTGCACGGACAGCACAACCAGTCCAGGTGAGTGGTGATTACCGCCACTAACAATATATCCCCGTTAGACCACCGGGTATTATTCAAGATTGTGCCTCTCAAATTTTTGTTATTTCAATTTAAGAGCTGCATGGTTGATAGTTGTGAAGGTCCTGGCCTCCTGTGTTGTGAATTGCATTCACTATTAGGTTCAACTGCTGGTTGAGGGGTTAATGTGTGACTCACCTGAATTCCCCTCCCCCTAGCCTTTAAGTAGCCCTCCTTCACCAGATGGTGCTGCTGACAGAGTTTCACTCTATGCCTGGAAGCTGTGCTGTGCTGACCTGTGTGTTTGTGTTGCTGAAGTACTTTCCTTTGAAGTTGCTGTATCCCAGTTCTGTGGAAGGAGGTGAGGGTGAAATAGCGTAGGTCTGGTGGAGAAGGTTTAGGGAAAGGCTGGAGGCCTGAACCTTCTCACCTTTACAGATATCTTCGGGATCAGGGCCATTCAGGGTTTTTAGACTAGGGTCAGACTAGTTGTCCCTGGTTACCCTGCCCATAACTGCCATTCCCTCATCAGCATTCTCACTACACCGTGACACTATCAGTAGCCTATACCTTTTCCTTGAGTCACTATGTCTCAGACTGCCTCAGCTGATGCATTTTCTCGCCTGATGCAGACCATCTCTGAAGAGGTAACTGGTCTGCAGACTCAGGTAGTGCATCAGCTGCAGCAAGTCGTGGGATTTCTGGCGTCGGATCATGCTCAGGTCATGCCAGAACCCAAGGTCTCTCTTCAGATAGGTTTTCTGGGTGAAGAGACACATTTTTTGTGTTCTGTGAAGCCTGTAAGCTTTATTTCAGGCTCTGGCCCCATTCATTGGGAAGTGAGGAACAGCGGGTGAGGGTTATAGTTAGGGCTGCATCAAGTCTCCCTGCCGCCTGAGCCGATGTGAGAAGGGGGAGGGTGGGAGGGGTGCTGTCAGACTTCAGCACCGCTGCCCCCAGTAGCCATAGGAGAGGAGCGGGGGGGCTGTCTGGCTTCAGCACCGCCGCCCCTGTAGCCCTAGGTGAGGAGCCGGGTCTCGAGAGGCGGCTGTGCTGCTTACCCGCTGCTGGCAGCGCCCATCACACAGGAAGTCGGTGTGTGATGCAGGCGCCGCCCCCTTCTTACACTGCCGCTCCCCAGCCTGGCTGCCGCTTGGTCTTAAGGTCTCACACTGTCCAATGGACGGTGTGGCCCAGGTTATAGTCTCTCTTCTTAAAGGGGACCCTCAAACCTGAGCCTTTTCCCTCCAAGTCAACTCCCATCGCTACGGTCGGTGGACGGGTTTTTTGCTGCTCTGGCTCAGGTGTACGGTGAACCAGATAGGGTGACCTTTGATGAGTCTAATCTCCGTAAACTCAAGAAGGGCAGACGAGCAGTGGAGGAGTACTGCTCGGAGTTTCGGAGATGGGGGACTGACACCCAGTGGAATGACCCAGCCCTCTGGAGTCAGTTCTGCTTGGGTTTATCAGCTAGACTGCAAGACACCCTGGTTCAGTACGCCGCACCTGAGTCATTGGAGGCAGCGATGTGCCTAGCCATACAGGTTGACAGACGCCTTAGGGAGAGGCCGAAACCTACTATGTCTCCTGTACCTATCCCTGCTGAAGAGACTATACCCAATGAACCCATTCAGTTGGGGGCAGTAGGTTCTCGTGTTAAACCTCCTGTGGCTACTGTTCACCAAGTGGGCGGAGCATGTTTTTTCTGGGGAAAATCTGACCATTTTATTAAGGTTTGTCCACTTTGCTCCAAGACCACGCCAGTCTCAGAAGCAGCCTACCTCGGGCCATTCAGAAAGAGTCGACCAGAGAGTTTATCTTTCCTTCCTCGCTAAGTCTCCGTTCACACTGCCTGCCAAGGTGGTGGTGGATGGTAAAACCAAGACTGTGCCAGTTCTGGTCGATAGCGGAGTGGGGGTCAATTTGATGGATTCTCGCTCTGCTCAGGCTCATGGTCTCACCAGCAGTGCTTTAGTGAGACCCATTCCCATCGCCTCAGTTCCACTCAGCCAGAAGGTCCTCTCCCAAGTGGTGCATAATGTGAACTTGAGCATTAGAACTCTCCACCAGGAAGTTCTGTCCCGTCACCTCTTGGAGAACCTTCCCACTCCCATTGTATTGGGCCTTCCCTCGCTAGAGAAACACAACCCAGTAATTGACTGGCGGGCCAGAAAGGTTGTAACTTGGGAGCTTTCTGTGTGAGTAATTGCCTCACTACTACTATTTCTACTGTACTGGTTGCCCCGACTCCTACCCCACATCCAGAAGTGAGAATGAGGGAATGAGCCTGAAAGAGGGGGTGGAGTCCAGACTGTGCCTCAGATTATTGGTGTGTCTAGGTGTCGTTTCAGGAGGAGGGGTCGGGGAGGGGCGGTGGTTACTGCTGTTCACTCCAAGGGAGGGAACCCTGGGCCCCGGGGGGGACGCTGCTGCAGTTTTTCATTCTGGATGTGTGCCCTCTAACTGTGACCGCAGATTTGGTAATAAACGTGCAGGTCTGGACATGAGAGTTAATGAGTATGTGTGGGTGTTGTCCAAACTCGTCAGGTGGAGGTGTGCTGCTGGGGCTCCTGGTTCTGGGGTTGTAGGACCGTTTCAGATATCGTCCATTTGTAATCCTGTGCTGTACCACCGTGAACTACCCCCAGGTTTGGCAACCCATAATGTTTTTCATATCTCGTCACTCAGGGAATGTGGACTTCTTTCGGATTTACCGTTGACAAGTCCGGAGGCCTCTCTTAAAAGAGGGGGTACTGTCACGCGCTTAGTTGGCGCTGACATTGCTGGATGCTGCTGTGTATGTTTGTCTTTAGGAGCTGCATGGTTGATAGTTGTGAAGGTCCTGGCCTCCTGTGTTGCGAACTGCATTCACTATTAGGCTCAACTGCTGGTTGAGGGGTTAATGTGTGACTCACCTGAACCTCCCTCCCCCTAGCCTTTAAGTAGCCTCTCCTTCCAACAGGTGGTGCTGCTGATAGAGTTTCACTCTATGCCAGTGTGGCGCCCCGCAACGAGTGCGTCACAAGGGAGTATTGCAGCCGCAATATTCTCTGACACAGCAGTGATATAGTTAACTTTGAGATCCAACCCAACATGCATCACCTAGAACAGAGGGCCAATCCTAGGTCCTGGTGGGTGGAGTGTTAGGGAAGTGTAGTAGAACACACACAATAGTCTAGACCAGAGGAGAGAAGAGCCTGGAATCTAGAGCTAAGCCTAGAACACAGAGCTTGGAGAGGAGCGGGGGCTCCGCACCCCGTGCGGGCCCCTGGACCGTCACCGGTCGGGTGTCAGCACCTGAGGCCTTAACTACCGGGATTGGGCATTATCTACACGGGTTCCCAAAAGACTCCCGTGCCCACAACTCACAGCCGGTTCACTGGTACCGAAGCTGGCAGCAGTTCACCTCTGCTACGCGAACCAGAAAGCGTGGAGGAGCAGCTTCACAGGAGCACCCCACCACCAGCCAGTTTCCAGTCGTCTAACCAGCGGTGTACCCACTGAGGGATCCAAGGCTCCCCAAAGCATCCAGAACGTACATCATGGATAGGGCATTGAAGCAGCCTCCCTGTACCCGACCTGGTATTCCTGGGCGACACTGGCAACAAGTTAGGTAGAATGGAGGAACACTTGCGGATCTCTGAGGGACACTATCACTGCTGAGTCCACCCGGTCTACTACTCAACCACTGTATGCCATGTATTGCCTACTGGTTACAGTAAAGACCCGTTATAGAGACTTTCTGTGTCTGTGCTTCCTTATGAACTCCGTCCGCACAACAAGGTAACCGCAGCTGCCGCACAACATCTTGAGCAGCTCCAGCCTCCGGGATCACCGCTCAGCCTGTGGGGAGCGTAACATCTTGCTGCTGTCCATCCCCCGAGGTTCCGCAGCGTCGGTAGCCCTTACCGAATCTACTCATAGGTGGCGTCACGAATAAATTAAAAACCCCTTTAATCTGTTCCACCAAGACGTCTTCACTTTTGATCTGCACTACACCGGGCCCCACTACCGGCAGGCGCGGTCCACCCGTGACAAGGAGGAAGGAAGCATCGCCTGTCTAAACCGGAGTCCCGGCCACGGTGAGTCTCCTGGAAGCCGTGCTGTGCTGACCTGTGTGTTTGTGTTGCTGAAGTCCTTTCCTTTGGAGTTGCTGTATCCCAGTTCTGTGGAGGGAGGTGAGGGGGGAATAGTGCAGGGCTGGTGGAGGAGTTTTATTAAGAGACTGGAGGCCCGAACCTTCTCACCTTTAGAGATACCTTCGGGGTCAGGGCCATTCAGGGTTCCTAGACTAGAGTCAGACTAGTCGTCCCTGGTCACCCTCCCATAACTGCCATTCCCTCATCAGCATTCTCACTACACCGTGACAATATCATGGTGGCATCTAGCGCTGTTCACACTACCGACTCTTACAATCCACGCTAAGGTTTCTCTGGTGCTTCTGAGGTGCAAGGAAGGCTCAAGTGTCGACCAGCTGTGTTTTCATTAATGATCGGGCTAGCAGGAAGTGTTCTCCGCTAGTCTCCTGATTACCACTGGATCACATGTTCTGGAAAACCTATCACAGTCACTCCCTGCCTTTTTAAGATGATGAAATCTATCTTCCCATGCTGACTATAGGTTTTGCAATACCAGTCCTTGTGCTTTGTGATCCAGTGGCTGGTGATCTCCTGGGTGCTGTGGAAATCTTCTTGTTGTCCGGGTATTTCCTCCCTAATTTTTATTTCCTCCCATGCCCATATTGTCTCATACACAAACGAAGAAAAGACCTGGCATATAAAAGCACACCACAATTAAAATTAGCAATTTTATTTAATGAAAAACACACAACAATGCAAAAGTGAAAACCAAATTAAAATAATAATGCCAATATTACCAATAAATGACGACATCCAGCCCTGAAATAAGATAAAACCAGTTGTGCACAATGTAAAGAATATGAAATGCAGCAATGTCAATATGCAGACAATAGTAAGAGTGTCATGGTACAAAGATACAAGGGTTCACAAACACCCCAGGGATAAAACGTCTAATCCCAAATGTACACAGAATAAAGGAAATGTAGGACAGACATAAGACAAAGTCCATAAACCTGGGCGTAAACACCTAGGATATTAATAAACCCCTAATGGTACCTTTACACGCCGCCACCGAGGGTAGCAACAGGTAGGCACCGCACGTTCACGTTTTCAACGGTTGCTAACGGTACCTGATGCCGCAATTACACACCACCACAAGGTGCTCCACAGAAGGTATTTTCGTTCCCCGGAAGTGCCGACGGGTGCTGCAGGTTACCTTCTGTGGAGCACCTTCCCTGATTTACACCCCGCTACCACAAGGGAATATGGGCGTACATATTGTGCACCGTAACTACATAGGCGTGACAGAGTTGTGTATTACGCAACGCTCGCACGGTGATTGGACAATGCGATAACATCATGATTGGCCAGCCAGCGCAGGGAGGCTGGCTAATACATGACGCTATTGCAAATGTGTAGTGTGACTGGTCAGCTCGTTAAATATGCCGCCCTGTGCAGGGACTGCGAATGGGTCCACAGTAGCCCCCACCAATGATAGCTGATGGAGCGTGGTATACATGACGCTGTATCACGCCCCAGGTAACTCAAATACCGTGCTTGTGCCCCGATTACACGCCGCCACCATAGGGGTTATACCTGCTTGTTTTTCAGCACGGCTGAAAGACAGGTATCCAAAGAGACAGGAAGATACAACCTGACTTACACGCCACCACTTCGCGGTGTTTTGAAGGTAAAAGGTACAATTGTCTCCGATACCTGCCGGTTTCTACCTTTCGGTGGCGGCGTGTAAAGGTACCATAATAAAGGAGTGCACTAGAGGTACTAATCCTGAAAGAGAGAAGTCCCTAAGAAGCGTAAAGCTGGATCATGGCATAAAGCTGCTGACAAGACCAGAAAGGGCTGAGGGTCCAAATCCACTTGGCCACCACACCAGGGCAATCGGGAAGAGTTGGGGCTAGAAATGGCTCATCTAATGGATGAACCATTTCTGTGGTAGCTGTGGGCTGCTACTATTAGGCTGGGAAGGACCAAATAACCTTTTGCCTTCCTAGCCTGATACTACCAGTCTGTATCTGTCTGTTTTACATTATCTGGCTATGAAAAATTGGGGGACCTAGTACCATTTTTTTTTTAATTATTTATTTATTCCATATCCACATTTCTTTGCAGGGCAATTGTCCAGCTCTTATTCCCATTTTGCTTCCTTTTGCAGACCCTGAGACCTTGCTATGAACATTCTATGTCACAAACGTTTGGGTCCCCATTTACTTCTATGGGGCTAGAGGTCCAGGGTCAAGTTTGGGTACCAAACCAAGCTTTTAACTAAAGTTTGTCCAAACCCAACAAACCCAAACATCCACAGTCACTCATCCCTAAGTATGATGCAACATCCAAACAAAGCAAGGAGAACGGCATTCACAGGAAAAAGAGAAAGAAAAGGATCGAGACCTGAGATACTCAATGGACTGGACCACACCAAATGTATGTATAATGAAAGCTATTTTTTTGCCTCGTAGAGTGGATTGGGGTCATATATACAGCAATCTATTATGTGGTAACAGAGGGCTTATAGATGGTAGCCCTTCTGTGCATGGGAAAAACGTAGTGACAGATTCCCTTTAAAGTCTAAGGGGATCCGTGTGATGCAGATGAAGCTAGGAAGACTAACTTTATACTTCATTTTTCCATCTAAATTTCATCCATTTTTAACTGATCCATTGTTAAGAGTCAATGGATTAAAAAAGTTCCGACAGTATCTGTTTCAGTGAAAAAAGGAATGAGAGAACAAATATGCAGCTAGGATGCCACATGATAAAAAAAAGTCAGTCCTTTCTTCTTGGATAGTGTGGACTGACCAATTCAGTGGGGAACAAGTTAGGGTGAGAGCAATGTTGTGTGTTAACCCAAGAGAGATAGGCTATGGTCACACTTAAAATCTGAATTGCGTTCACCGCATCCAGATCCGGATGTGGTGAACGCAATTGTCTTCAGACATTCAGCAATCCGGGAACCGGATTGCTGAAGCCGCAATCCGGTAACCGGATTGCTCAGGATGTGTAATCCTGAGCAATCTGGTTACCGGATAGTTTGCTCATCCCTGCTGCCGCAGGGATGAGCAAACTGTTCTGTTGTTAGTAAAACTATTTATTTTATTAATAAATGCTGGTACAATGTCTCTAGAGGGTGGCCAGTCCCCCTAGAGACCTTACACACACTCAGGTGGGCTTATACTGCTATAATGTGTTATATACAACAGCTGACTCCTGTCAGCTGTTGTACAGTTTTATGAATGAAAGCACTGGGCTACTCAGAGCGGCGCGCATACTATTGCTATTGGTATAGTATGTGCGCTGCTGTCTGAGGTCCTGAAGCCTTATACAGTAGATCTATGGGCAGCGCTGCCCATAAATCTACTGTATACGGCTTCAGGACCTCAGACAGCAGCGCACATACTATACCAATAGCAATAGTATGCGCGCCGCTCTGAGTAGCCCAGTGCTTTCATTCATAAAACTGTACAACAGCTGACAGGAGTCAGCTGTTGTGTATAACACATTATAGCAGTATAAGCCCACCTGAGTGTGTGTAAGGTCTCTAGGGGGACTGGCCACCCTCTAGAGACATTGTACAAGCATTTATTAATAAAATAAATAGCTTTACTAACAACAGAGCACTTTGCTTATCCCGGCGGCAGCCGGGATAAGCAAAGTATATGCGGGAACCGCATTGCTCAGGATTACACATCCTGAGCAATCCAGTTCCCTCATTGCGGATGTTAAAAACCGCTCCGAAAACTGCAGCCTGCATGATTTTTCACGCCGGCTGCAGAGCTGGAGACGGAAACCGGATTGCTTTTGAAGCAATCCAGTTTTTAGAATAGGCTCCTATGAGGAGCGTTTCCTGATCCGGTTTTGAGCTTTTTAAAAGCTCAAAACCGAATCAGGTTTTAAGAAAAAAAAAAAAACCTGATGTGTGACCCTAGCCATAGTCAGGTTATGTAACGGGAGGGAAGGAAATGCTTATGGAGTAATAGAGACTAAACTGAAGTCTGCTTAGGACAAGAATCCATGATTCATCAAATTAGAATAGCCATCATTTTTCTGATTTAATTATAAATAGGACACCTTGACTGGCTTACATGTTTCAAACCTACATGCAAGGGAACGTAAGGTAGAATTACATTGAGCGAGGGAGGGGTGGGTGAGGACAAAGTATGGAGAGCGAGAGGGAATGTATAAAGACGCATGATGTGCAGTGAAGGGGGATGGGTGGGGATCCAGTATGGGGAGTAGGGGAGAGGAATTTGAGGAAACAGTATGATGAGCGAGGGTGGAAGATGAATGAAGGCACAGAATGAAGAGTGAAGGAGGGATTTTTAAAGACATACTATTGGGAGCGAGGTACGATGTATAACAACACAGTATGTGGAGCATGGGGAAATTGTTGAAACAATATGAGTGTAGAGAGGGGGGAGGGGTGGTGAAGAATGGGGAGTGGGAAGAATGTGTGATGAGACAGTAGGGAGTTTGAGGGAGTAAGGGTGGAAACACACTATCCTACATGCGAGTCTCTTGGACGAGACTCGGATCAGTGACCCTGAACGGTCTCTCCCTCTCTGGACGGGGGTGTCAGCTGCTTGTGTTTTTGTGCAGCATCACACTCCTGTCCAGACAGGGAGAGGCCGTTCAGGGTCACTGATCTGAGGCTCGTCCGAGAGACTCGCATGTAGGATAGTGTGTTTGCAGCCTAAATATGTAAGGAGAAAGTATGTTTAGAGGGGGAAGATGTGTAAGGAGACAGTATTAGAGAGAGGAGAAAATTTGTGAGGAGAATATAAAAGGAGAATACTGTGAGGAAACAGTTTGGGGCGAGAAAAGTGTGATGGGCACAGATTAGAGACTGGGTATTGTGAGGGGCAGAGTCATAGAGAGGGGGAAGAATGGGGGCAGTGGGAGGGCAATGTAAGGAGGGGAAAGTCTGCAGAGGAGGGGAGGGGAGATGAGGGGGCGTTGTATAGAGCTCATGCAGTATAGGGGAACACAGTGAAAGAGGACAGTGTGAAGTTGGGGCCCAGTATAGGAAGGAGAGGGCAGTGTGGAGGGCATGTACCATCAGAAGGACAATGTCGGAATTATATTTTCTGCAGGGAATATAATGAGGGGCAGGTATTTATTCAGGAGCACTATTTAGGAAAATATTTTTTATTCAGGAGCATTATAGTGATGCTTCTGCTTTTAAAGGCATCATGTCAGGATGTGCTGAAGAAAAACCAGATGAGAAGGAAGTGTGCAGGGACGAGCTGTGGATGTGAAAATTGTCATTCATCTGGACAAGATGAATAAAAGAGAACATCCCCAATCAGAGAAGATGTCATCTACAAGGTACCTAGATATAAATGCTTATTTGTGATACTAATTCTCAGCAGTATTATAGTTCCTTTGCACACTATATTCAGCTGCAATCCAGATATTCAGGTCTACAACCAAACAATTTCTTATATATCATCATGTTGACATGGTTATTAACATAGCAACTACTTTGCATGAATAATTGCACTTTATATTTGCATACTAATGAGATCAAGAGGGGTTATTTTTACTTTGGCATCTTTTTATTTTACATCAATGTATGTTAATAAGCAATAAGACGCAAGATTGAATCAGCACATGCAACACATGTATTATTCTAATTGCTGTTCCAGGAATTTGACAGATTAGATGGATAGATTAGGTTGATTTTTATGTTATGGCAATTTTTGTGCCTTTAAAATGTTTTTAATCAGGTCTTTGCGGCTTATACAGTTATTAAAATATTTTTCAGGTTATCTCTTCAGTCTACATACCTTTTTTCTGTCATCTTTGCACATATGTATTTACATGGTATGTGAGGGTTGATCCAAATTCAAAGTGGTACCCTTCTAAAACCTTTTTCAGATGTTCCCAGTTTGACCTGCAGTCTGATGAGGAGTGATAACCACAACTCCCAGCATTTCCTTATAATTGTTAAGAACATACTGCGAATTGTAGGTTCATGAGATACAAATGTATATGGGTCTGACTTGACACTTCAATTGATGTACTATGTACTGATAGTGGTTCTGGTGATTAACTCATATACTAATGGTGGTTCTGGTGCATGGTGGCTCAAGTGGTTAGCACTGTAGCATTTGCAGCGCTGGGGTCCTGAGGTCCTGGGTTCAATTCCCACCAAGGACACTTAGGACAACATCTGCAAGGAGTTTGTATGTTCCCCCTGTGTTTGCGTGGGTTTCCTCTGGGCACTCCGGTTTCCTCCCACATTGTAAAGACATACTGATAGGATATTTAGATTGTGAGCTCTGAGAGAGACAGCATTACTGATGTATGTAAAGTGCTATGGAATCAATAGCGCTATATAAATTAATAAATATTATTAAATATTATGTATTCATGTACCAATGAGGGTTGTGGTGCTGTGTTTCTATACTGCCGGGTGTTCTACTGATGTATTTCTGTACTGATAGTGTTCAGGTAATGTATTTCTGCCCTGTAGGTGGTCCTGGTGATGTATTCTTGTGCTGTTTGTTATATGTGTGCAGGATGAGAATCACTATCCAGAACATTTAAGATTATGTGATGCATAGCTATGTTAATAAACTGTTGTGCCATCTGGAAAGTTAATAGTTACTATGTTTTATTTATGTTAATAGCACTAAAGAGGTTGTCAAGTTTGTGATGAAAGTCTGCATTCACTCTGTATAATTGCAGACTTTTGAATTCTTACAGCGCACTGCATACTGTCAGGCTTCTTTGATGCTGGCGGTGAGAGTAGGAGGTCATGATACAGCAAGTATGTGATTTGCAAACATGCAGTCATGTGCCCACTAGACATGTGGGGCCTTGCTCAATACAAGTATATTGAGTGAGACCGGACATATCTACCGGACATTTACCAGCTGCCTGCAGGGTGTAAAAATGCTTATAGCAAGGAAACTGCAAACGGTACAATAACAATTTTACATGTTGTTAAGAGGTCTGCCTAGGTACTATTCATTGGTATTATTAGTATCATACTGAAAAATGACCTGACAGAGTCCCTTTAACTGAGCATTGGGAGAATTAGGAAGAGCAGCTCTTAGGCTCGTGACTTTGAGTAAGCAAATTGCATATGAATGAGCGAGTAACATGATGACTACTCAAACCACCTGAGCGAGGAGTGCTAAACCAAATTCTTTCTACATTATTTTGCACAAACATTTTGCTGCCACCTTTTCTAGACACTGTGTCTAGCAATAAAAATATGGTAAAACAGATACTAAAACAACAATTTGATGTATTTATTGGTGCATTACAAGCCAGAAATATGGCACTGGCCTCTATGATTTCCCACTATTTTAATTTGAAATCTGCATTGTTGGCCATTCAGCTGTGGAATTTTGGTAGTGGAGTTGACAAGCCCTGAAGCAACTTCTGCAAAGAATCCCACACTACTTAGCTCACATTCCTGGAGCAGCATTGCAGGAGTGCTCAGCCATAAAAGTATTGCGTGTTACTGAAGTGCATGCACTGATTGACTTTTCTATATTCAGTACAGTGCTATGTGTTTATACTGACCTCTCTCTGCCTGTGCTCGGATGAGCCGCTCCCTTGAACTCCAGGTCTGGTACACTATGAGCAGTACAGCACCCGGAGGAAGCTCAGCTCAATGATTTCAGCTATTTCTGACTTCTGTAGATATATACTAGCCACTGGACTTGCTCAACTTGTATTAGCTTGCATTTTTCCTTTAATCTTCATTTTTGTCCTATTTTAGGTTGACATTTTGGTGGTTTTAAAAACAAAACACAACAATTACTATTTTTTCTAAACATGGCCTCAAGTTAAGGGCTTTGCTAAGTCACATCCATCTCTGACCATAATATTGTAAGATGAAAGACCACAGATTTGAAAATCACAGTATAAAGTGTTTGCAGTAACAATAATACAGATTTATTATAGTATAAGCACCTAATTTTATCACCAAATACTGGGAAAACTCATTGACTTGAGTAGAAGTCTAGGGTGGAAAATGCAGAAGCCCCTCATCCTGGTATATAGCCCCCCATCCTGGTATATCATCCCCAGCCTGGTATATCATTCTTCAGTCTGGTATATCAATACCCCAGCCTGGTATATCATCCCCCAGCCTGGTATATCATTCTTCAGTCTGGCATATCAAACCCCCAGCCTGGTATATCATCCCCCAGCCTGCTACATAACCCTCATCCTAGTTCATAGATCCCTATCCTGGTACAAAGCCCCCCATCCCGATATATCATCCCCCATCCTGGTACATAGCCTCCATCCTAGTATATGCCCCCCATCCTGGTACATATCCCCCATACTGGTACATAGCCCTCCCATCCTGGTACATAGCCCCCCATTCTGGTACATGGTCACTATTCTAGTATATGCCCCTGCATCCTGGTAAATCATCACCCATCCAGGTACGCAGCCCCTCATCCTGGTATATTATCCCCCTTGTATATGGTCCCCCATCCTGGCGCACACAAAAAATAATCAATTTAACTCACCTCACCATCGCTCCCCTGCAGCACCACAGAGTACTTCTCTCTTCTTATCCTGGAATCTAATCACATGAGTGGCATGTGCAGCGATGACGTCACTGTCCTGCGTCACTCACATAATCAGATACCGGCACAAGACAGAAGGACACCATGGTGCTACAGGGGAGTGATAAGGAGGTGAGTTAAACCCCTGGCTACAGTTGCACAGTGATCATATGGGCTCACTCATTAGGCTAATGTAATATCCGAAGCTCCGCCCGCCAACCTCTAAGCGCCAAATACAGTGAATATTACATTAGACTAATGAGGATGCCCACGTGACCAACAGCTGCTTCTGCAGCCTGCTCCAGCCTCTAGTCACCACTCCAAAGCTGCCCCCCCTCTACAACACAACACACTCAAGTATAAGCCAAGGGGGGGCTTTTTGAGCATAAAAAATGTGCTGAAAAACTCAGTTTATACATGAGTATATACAATACATGTTGAACACTCATGTTAGGAAAGTTTTCAAGCGGCATCTATAAGTAGGAATAATATTCCTAAGCGATCAATTGGCAAGTGGGTCAAAGAAGGTTGAATAAAATAATGATATCTTTTAATATCTGTGACCAGATGTCTTATATCTGAGAAACTTTAATTTTTCTTATATGTAAATAAGCTGTTAAAATATATGGGTCCCTGAGAATCTGCCTTCAGAGCTTAATCTAAATGAAAGGAGACGTTACCAGTGTGAGACATGTAATGACTAACAGTCTGCTCTCCTGATCTCCCTGAGAATCTGTGTCTAGAGATTATTGTAAATTAAAGTGGGTGTTACCAGTGTGAGACATGTAATGACTGACAGTCTGCTCTCCTGATCTCCCTGAGAATCTGCCTCCAGAGATTATTGTAAATGAAAGGGGGGTGTTACCAGTGTGAGACATGTAATGACTGACAGTCTGCTCTCCTGATCTCCCTGAGAATCTGCTCCAGAGATTATTGTAAATGAAAGGAGATGTTACCAGTGTGAGACATGTAATGACTGACAGTCTGCTCTCCTGATCTCCCTGAGAATCTGCCTCCAGAGATTATTGTAAATTAAAGAGATGTTACCAGTGTGAGACATGTAATGACTGACAGTCTGCTCTCCTGATCTCCCTGAGAATCTGCCTCCAGAGCTGACTCTAAATGAAAGGAGACATTACCAGTGTGAGACATATAATGACTGACAGTCTGCTCTCCTGATCTCCCTGAAAATCTGCCTCCAGAGATTATTGTAAATGAAAGGGGGTGTTACCAGTGTGAGACATGTGTGGAGCCCACTGGGACGGGGTACTCGGTACCGGACCGGGGTACTGCTGGGGATGTCATGGAGGTCATGGTCTGAACCGTGTCCCGGGTTCACACAAGTAAAAGGGGTATTTACAAGGAAAAAAGTTTGTTGTGACGCCACCCACGGGTTGTGGTCAATGATGGGACCACCGCTGCAGCGCTGCTCTGCCAGGAGGATGGATGGGTGGGCTGCAGCCAGATGGATGAGCCCGCCACGGGTTGGGCTGCTCCTGACAGGATAAAAGGTATTTTAAACAGTTCAGTGTGCCTGGAACCAAGCACGGACACACAGGCAGGGTTCACAGGGTTTACTTGTCAGCTTCTCCACAGTTAACAGCAGTTCACAGTGCAATTCAGTTCTTAACAGTTCACAGTCAATTCACTCTGGTAACACTGAACCCACTGCAACCAGGCTGTCACTCTGAGACCCCTCACTCCTCTTTGTCCTTCCAGGCTGTTCTCTCCCTCTTTAAGTGTCTCCGGATAGTATAGCGGCAGCTCGGACCCTTATGGGTCCTTGTGGTTGCTGCTGTGCTTCCTACCCTTGGTGTGGGAACTCCAAGCTGGAGTTAGAGCTACCCGTCGGTTAATCTGGGAAGTTGGTTTAGAATCTCTGTTCCCCTCAGAGCAGACACTCTGGTGTGTGCCTAGTCTGCAGTAAGCCTTTCCTGCAAGGCATTACCAAACTCCTTCTATCCCGTGTGACTCCAGCTCAAATAGGGAAAACTTTCTCCACCAGTTAGTCAGTAGTGCTGCCGTGTTTCTCAGACCCAGTGTTGCTGGTCTGGTCTCTTTCCTCACTCTCCCCTGGGATGCCGGCTATGGATGAGCTTTCTCTCCATGGTTTCTGTGTCTCTGTGGATTCTGCATCTCCATCAAGCCCAACCCCACAGGGATGTGTGTCACTCTCTGCTTGTTCTTGTCTGCTCGGCTCACTGTGTCTTTGCTGGTCGGCACCCTTGGCCTACGAACTCCTTCCTCCTCTTTTTGTGCTATCTGTCACCTGACATGCGTTCCCACCCACTTTCCTCTAAAGCCACCACCCCTTCCCCGCCTAGAGTTCCGGGCTCCGGGTTGGGTGCTGCCTCCTAGTGGTGTGTGGGATGTCCAAAGAGGGTGTTTGTTGTACAAACTGTCTTACTTTATACCTGGCTGCAGTTCCCTATGTAGCCACCCTGGTCGCAGGGGCGCCACATTCCCCCAGAGTTAATCCGGCGTGTCCCCACGCCGTCCGGCATGGATCCCCATGAAAAAGGCATTTTTATTTTATTTAACATTAACTTTAAGCAGCATTTTTCATCCTGTTAAGGAGGCACGGGTCTTGTAACGTTACATTAACTATATATATTTGTCCATGGGCGTTTCTGCTTAGGAGGCCTGGATTCGCTATGCCACCCCCAGGCACTTGCTTTCCCTAACTTAATGTGCATGGGGGTCAATCCAGTTCCTCCACCCTCTTGGACACTCTACCAGGTTAAGTGCTTAAACTTCACATTCAAATATTCACATTTAAGGCAGTACTTTTTCAGCATAAAAGTATAAAACTAGCAAAGGCACATTACTTTCTAGCAAAAGTATAAAAAACTTTCAGTAAGTGCAAAAAGTTCCAAAAAGTGCAAAAACGTTTCAAACAGGCACTCTGTAGTTCAGTTCAAAGTTCTAGGCACAGTCTTAAAAGAGCAGATTGGTCTTAAACCCAATTGGGAGCATACCGGGTGCTCAACTATATACAACGGGAGTTCATATCAAGTCATTGTTCATGATATCAAATGTTCAAATAACATAAAAGACAAACAGGGGGAAAAGGCTACCATTCAGTCAGGATTGGGATGGGACCATCAAGGATCACATCACATTCACACTTAGGGCCACCTCACACGTATCAATCTTGTGAACGATATCGCTTAAGCGATCCGGAATTTTGATCGCTTGAGCGATATCGTTTGCGTATTGTTGCGTGTAAACGAGAGATGTTTCAGTGAAAAATCGCTTGATTGTTTGGTTGAAGATTTGTGAGCAGGACCTCAAATCCGTCGTTCAATTAGCCTGCACTCAACCTGCTGCATCGTGCTGTGTGACACCTCTCAAACGATCTCATTCTCGATTTAGCCTATTCCTGACGCTACATGGTGTCGATCGCTGAGTCGTGCGAACGATCGCTGGCGCATTGCCAAATTTAACATCGCTAAAGAGATCGATGCTTGTGACACTGCACAAACGATATGAATACATTGTTCTAACGATATCGATCACGTGACTTTTCGGCGATATCGTTCAGAAGATTGATACGTGTGAAGTGGCCCTTATTCTCTTGCTTGTAGCAATCCGGGTTCCATTCTCAGGCGAATCCGGGTTTAATTTCTTCTGACTTTCTTTCTTCTGGATATTCTGGGATGCCTTCCAGGGCAAAAGCTGTTTCCAGAAAGTATACAGCTCCTCAGGTGCAGATTGTAAATTCACTGTAAGGCTGTGGTCACAGTACCATTTTTCACATGCATTTTTGGAGACCTGCGTTTTCAAAAACGCATGTAAAAAACGCACCCATAGGCCCCCATGTTAAAAAACGCATGCCCTAATAGCCAAAAAGCATGTGTGACTGTCCCATGCGTTTTTGGAGCATATCCAAAAACGCATGCGTTTTTGTAGAAAACGCATGCGTTTTTTGTAGAAAACGCATGCGTTTTTATAACATGGGTTCCTATGGAAAACGCATGCAAAAACGCATGTACAGTTAGTACCTTTTAGTGCCATGCAAAAACGCATGCGTTTCCCATAGGAGCCCATGTTAAAAAAACGCATGCGTTTCCGGAAAAACGCATGCGTTTTTTTAACATGGGCTCCTATGGGAAACGCATGCGTTTTTGAATGGCACTAAAAGGTACTAACTGTACATGCGTTTTTGCATGCGTTTTCCATAGGAACCCATGTTATAAAAACGCATGCGTTTTCTACAAAAACGCATGCGTTTTTCAAAACGCTCAAAAAAATACTACAAGCACTATTTTTAGGTGCAGATTCAAAAACGCACCCAAAAACGCAGGGAGCCATCACACACCTTACAAAACTCATGCTGACATGAAAAAAAGCATGAGTTTTGTTAAATCACTTAAAAAAACGCATGGCAACTGTGACCACAGCCTAAGGCTGGCTTCACACTTGCAGATGCATCTGCAGCGTTTTGCAGATGCATCTGCAAGTATCAGCATGCAGACCGCGGCCGCGGTCTGAAAGCACTCATTCATTCCTATATGTGAAGCGTCCGCAGGCGGATGCCTGCTTACAGATCATACACTCCCGCCCGCACCATGGACGCGAGATGTCGCGTTCATGGTGCGGGCGGAAGTGTGTGATCTGTAAGCAGGCATCCGCCTGCGGACGCTTCACATATAGGAATGAATGAGTGCTTTCAGACCGCGGTGCGCCCCATTATAAAGATAGGCACCGCGGTCTGCATGCTGATACTTGCAGATGCATCTGCAAAACGCTGCAGATGCATCTGCAAGTGTGAAGGCAGCCTTACTCCAGGCTCTCTCATGGTGAAGGCAAGCAAGCAATCCATAGTCCAGTGGCTCTCCTTCCTCATGCTGGGAACACAATAACAACATCTTCAGAGCCCACACAGAATGCTGTCCTGGAAGGGTTAATGTTCCCTTCTCCTCCGGCCTCAGTGTACATACTGAGATAAGATCTTTTCCTTTCTCAGCTCCAAGCTGCTCTGCAAACGAAGTCCCCATGATTGCTGCACACAGTGCTTTCTCAGAGGAACAGGCAGGATCCCCTTCAGACATCAGACTTTGCATGGGGCCAGAACAATCTTCTCTCTTTTTTGCATGTTCCCTTCCAAGCCAGTCTGGTTCTCTCCTGGGCAATCTCCTGTGCTCCACCATTGCAGGGTCTTTCTCTGCACCCTCTTGGCTCTGCCTGCTGGAATCTGCACCCACCTCGCTTAGAGGCTGCAGCTCCTGTCCCAGCAGCAGACTCCACGCTGGCAGCTTCACTCCAGGGCTCTGCTCAGCCATGGCTGGGTTCTTTCCAGCTCCCTCCATCTGCATCTACTGGGATCCTAATGGCGACTGCTCCGCATCCGGTTTCCTGTCCCGCCTCTTCCAGATGACGACTTCCTCTTCAGCTCCCGCCATCTTCTCATTGGTGAGTGCACTTGGGGGCGGGGGCTCCTCCTTCGGATTGATGGCTGGCTCCCCTGGATTTAAGGGTGGCCAGGGTGGGCCTTTCTTTTCCCGCTTTGGACCGGGCCGGCCCATGATGGGGGGTCTGGGTACGCCTCCCTTGCACATGGCTTCAGTCTTCCATGGCCACCATTAAGCCCAGATTTGGCGGAAAAGTCCAGAACACGATTATTAGGCACACGGGGTCCGGTTCTTGTGGACCGGGTCCATCCTGTTCGTGACGCCAAGTTGTGGAGCCCACTGGGACGGGGTACTGAGTACTGGACCGGGGTACTGCTGGGGATGTCACGGAGGTCCTGGTCTGGACCGTGTCCCGGGTTCACACAAGTAAAAGGGATATTTACAAGGAATAAAGTTTGTTGTGACGCCACCCTCGGGTTGTGGTCAATGATGGGACCACTGCTGCAGCGCTGCTCTGCCAGGAGGATGGATGGATGGGCTGCAGCCAGATGGATGAGCCCGCCGCGGGTCGGGCTGCTCCTGACAGGACAAAAGGTATTTTAAACAGTTCAGTATACCTGGAATCAAGCACAGACACACAGGCAGGGTTCACCGAGTTTACTTGTCAGCTTCTTCACAGTTAACAGCAGTTCACAGTGCAATTCAGTTCTTAACAGTTCACAGTCAATTCACTCTGGTAACACTGAACCCACTGCAACCAGGCTGTCATTCTGAGACCCCTCACTCCTTATTTGTCCTTCCAGGCTGTTCTCTCCCTCTTTAAGTGTCTCCGGATAGTATAGCGGCAGCTCGGACCCTTATGGGTCCTCGTGGTTGCTGCTGTGCTTCCTACCCTTGGTGTGGGAACTCCAACCTGGAGTTAGAGCTCCCCGGCGGTTAATCTGGGAAGCTGGTTTAGAATCTCTGTTCCCCTCAGAGCCGACACACTGTTGTGTGCCTAGTCTGCAGTAACACTTTCCTGCAAGGCGTTACCAGACTCCTTCTATCCCGTGTGACTCCAGCTCAAATAGGGAAAACTTCTCCACCAGTTAGTCAGTGCTGCCGTGTTTCTCAGACCCAGTGTTGCTGGTCCGGTCTCTTTCCTCACATTCCCCTGGGATGCCAGCTATGGACGAGCTTTCTCTCCATGGTTTTTGTGACTCTGCGGATTCTGCATCTCCATCAAGCTCAACCCCACAGGGATGTGTGTCACTCACTGCTTGTTCTTGTCTGCTCGGCTCACTGTGTCTTTGCTGGTCGGCTCCCTTGGCCTACTGTGTCTTTACTGGTCGGCACCCTTGGCCTACTAACTCCTTCCTCCTCTTTCTCCTCTATTTGTGCTATCTGTCACCTGACCTACATGCGTTCCCACCCACTTTCCTCTAAAGCCACCACCCCTTGCCCGCCTAGAGTTCCGGGCTCCGGGTTGGGTGCTGCCTCCTAGTGGTGTGTGGGATGTCCGTGAGGGTGTTTGTTGTACAAACTGTCTTACTTTCTACCTGACTGCAGTTCCCAATGTGGCCTCCCTGAGAATCTGCCCCTAGAGCTTACTCTAAATGAAAGGAGACATCACCAGTGTGAGACATATAATGACTGACAGTCTGCTCTCCTGATCTACATGTCTCACACTGGTAACAACTACTTTAATTTAAAATAAGCTCTGGAGGCAGATTTTCAAGATCTATGTCCAGCCCATAGCTCTTAACAGCTCATTTATATATTAAGAAAACATTGATTTCTCTGGAATATGATATTGCATCGTACATATTAATGTATCAATTTAGTCATCTGTCTATAAATTACATGCTCTTATAGACGTCTTACGTAGGAGGATTGATTCTGTTGATAGATTCCTTTTAGCCTCTTTCCGACATTGGACGTACCATGTACATTATGTGTCGACTCTCTAACTTTGATGTGAGCTCACACACTGATCTCGCATCACCCCTGCACATATCAGGTCATCTCATCAGCCGACATGTGCAGGTAACATGCGGTTGGATCAGCATTCCGCCTATGTCTGTTGATCCCTTAGATTGCACTGTCAGACACTGACAGCACAGTCTATGGAGCCGCAGTGGCCATTCTCCCTGTGATAGGCGGCCTATAGGTTGCCATGAAAGCACTAGGTCAGCAGATGACCCCCGGACACTGTCTTGACTCAATTCCTGGAAGCGATGCTGCAGTAGCCTCACTTACAGAAATGTATAATTTCTCCTGTTCGGAGCTGTGGTTCATCATGGCTGTGAACAGGACAAGTGATCAGAATGTGCAGTGCTGAGCCACCCTAAGGGGCCAAGTGTAAAATAAAAAAAAGTGTAAAAAAAAAAGTTTAAAAATATGAAAAAATAAAAGCAAACTAAAAGTTCAAAAACACCCCCTTTTGCCTCATTGGAAATAAAAAAATATAAAAAAATACACATATTTGGATTTGCCGCGTTCAGAAATGCCCGATCTATCAAAATAGAAAATCAACTAATCTCATTGGTAAACTGCGTAACGGAAAAAAAGTGCAAACACTAAAATTATGTTTTTTTGGTTGCCGTAACATTGCAATAAAATGCAATAACGGGTGTTAAAAACATCACATCTACCCAAAAATGGTATCATTAGAAACGTCAGCTCAAGATTCAAAAAATATGCCATCACACATCCCCAGATCCCCAAAAATTAGAGCGCTACAGGTTGCGAGAATGGCACAAAAGTGCAATTCTTTTTTTTTTTTTTTTTTTACAAGCTACTGAATTTTTTTAACCACTTAGATAACAATAAACGTACATGTTTGGTATCTACAAAGTCATACTGACCCAAGGTATCAGACCGACACGTCAGTTTTGCCATATAGTGAACATGGGGAATAACCCACAAAATACCGTATATACTCGCGTATAAGCCGAGTTTTTCAGCCCAAAAATTGGGCTGAAAAGTACCCCCCTCGGCTTATACGCGAGTCAGTGCTGTATACCGATGTATACATCGGTACATACCGATGTATACATCGGTACATACCGATGTATACATCGGTACATACCATGTATACATCGGTACATACCGATGTATACATCGTACATACCGATGTATACATCGGTACATACCGATGTATACATCGTTATACAGCAGCCCCGCATCCCAGTAATCCAGGGCCCCCCCAGCGTCTCTCCGGTCACCGAAAAGCAAACTATACTTATCAGTGTCCGCTGTCCGCGCGCCGCTCGCCTCTGCCCGGTCTGCGATCCTCCATCTTCATGCGGCGTCTTCCGGGTTCCTGTGCTCATCGCAGGGAATGACGTCATTCCCTGCGACGAGCACAGGAAACCGGAAGACGCCGCATGAAGAAGGAGGATCGCAGACGGCACTGTCACGGCAGAGGCGAGCGGGCGCGGACAGCGGACACTGATAAGTATAGTTTGCTTTTCAGGTGACCGGAGAGACGCTGGGGGGGCCCTGGATTACTGGGGCCCTGTATACTACCGCTGGGGCTGCAATCTACTACCACTGGGCTGTATATACTACACTGGGGCTGTATATACTACCACTGGGGCTGTATATACCACTGGGGCTGTATATACTGCTGGGGCCCTGTATACTACCGCTGGGGCTGCAATCTACTACCACTGGGGCTGTATATACTACCACTGGGGCTGTATATACTACCACTGGGGCTGAATATACCTGTGGGGCTGCTGTATACTACACTGGGGCTGTATATACCTGTGGGGCTGCTGTATACTACCACTGGGGCTGTATATACCTGTGGGGCTGCTGTATACTACCACTGGGGCTGTATATACCTGTGGGGCTGCTGTATACTACACTGGGGCTGTATATACCTCTGGGGCTGCTGTATACTACCACTGGGGCTGTATATACCTGTGGGGCTGCTGTATACTACCACTGGGGCTGTATATACCTCTGGGGCTGCTGATGCTACCACTGGGGCTGTATATACCTGTGGGGCTGCTGTATACTACCACTGGGGCTGTATATACCTCTGGGGCTGCTGTATACTACCACTGGGGCTGTATATACTTCTGGGGCTGCTGTATACTACCACTGGGGCTGTATATACCTCTGGGGCTGCTGGATACTACCACTGGGGCTGTATATACCTCTGGGGCTGCTGGATGCTACCATGGGGCTATATATACCTCTGGGGCTGCTGTATACTACCAATGGGGCTGTATATACCTCTGAGGCTGCTGTATACTACCTCTGGGGCTGCTGTATACTACCACTGGGGCTGCTGTATACTACCACTGGGGCTGCTGTATATACCTTGGGGCTGCTGTATACTACCTCTGGGGATTCTGTATACTACCACTGGGGCTGTATATACCTCTGGGGATGCTGTATACTACCACTGGGGCTGTATATACCTCTGGGGATGCTGTATACTAACTACTGGAGCTGCTGCTGTATATACCACTGGGGCTGCTGCTGTATACTACCACTGGGGAGGCTGCTGTATACTACCATTGGGGGCCTGTATACCACACTGCTGGGGCTGTATACCTGTGCTGGAGTCCACCCTCGGCTTATACACGAGTCAATAGGTTTTCCCAGGTTTTGGGGCAAAAGTAGGGGGGTCGGCTTATACACGGGTCGGCTTATACACGAGTATATACGGTAATCGTGTGATTGCACTTATTTTTCAATTTCACCACACTTGGATTTAATTCCCTGTTTTTAAGTACACCATATGGTAAAATTAATAATGTTATTCCAAAGTACAACTCATCCTGCAAAAAAGAAGCCCTCATATGTCTATAGTGATGAAAAATTAGTTATGGCTATTGGAGGAAGGGGAGGAAAAAATGACAACCGGAAAATAGAAAATTGCTCAAGGGTGAAGGGGTTAAGACAAGGATAGATTAATTAAAGAGTTGTTCTTTTATCCTGAGTATAATAATAATTTTATTTATATAGCGCCAACATATTACGCAGCACTTTACAATTCGGTATGAATTTCGTGTACAGTGGCTGCCAAAGTGGACTCTCCCAGGCGAAGGGACTACAAGGGGTCAAGAGGACTTGCAGGGCCGTCACTCAGAAGGGCCCGCAGTCACCTGCTTTGGGACTTGTAACCACGAGGACACTAGGGAGGAAGGAAGTAACAGAGTGTCAGACAGCAAAGGGCAGCAAGGAAAGGCCTTATACTCCCTGTCTCAGAACCCGGACTACCTGTGAGCTTGCCAAGCTGCAACCTTGGAGAATACAGTACCCTGTTAATCGTTGACGGAATCTAAAGAGCATCTGCTAATCGCCATGACATTATATAAAATCCCAAATACCACAATAGGTCTCAATCGGATGCGACACACTCATGACACCTTGAGATCAATAACAAAGCAGTAAAAGCAAGAAAACAGAACTGATTAATGCCAAGTAGTAAATTCGAAGAGATGGTTCATATCTGGTGAAATTACCCAATCACCAGAACTCACTTATCTTTTAGTTGTACGAAGCAGAAAATGTGATTTATAGAAACACATCATTATGATTGACGCTGGGGTTACATATTACTTTCACCGTGGCACAGGTTGCATGATTAAAAATCACTCTGTGAAGCATAGCACAAGTGGACTCCAGTATGAGGAGAAGAGGAATAGCTCACTCTCGCCTTAGACCGATCCAACAGGTACACGGAAATGGCTGGCATCCAGGTATATCCATAAACGAAGATAGAGACAAGCCAGCACCGGATAACCTTTTCAAATGATGATTTCTTTATTCTACCTTCACAAACATATTAAAATCACAAAGGGCACACAGCCCCGCCCGACGCGTTTCAGATACAATCTTTAGCCGTAGAATCGTACTGTGTGCCCTTGATGATTTTAATATGTTTGTGAACATTGAATAAAGGAATATCATTTGAAAAGGATATCCGGTGCTGGGTTGTCTCTATCTTTGTTCATAGTGCAAGAAAATGGCGCTGCATTGCGACTCCTTGGGTACCACGACAAGCAATTCGGAAAAAGTCTGAACAAGTCTACATTTATAATGTCACTAGCTTGTTGTGTTATTCTAGCACATACAGTAGTGCAATTCTTGGCCACATAACCTGTGTCGCAGCCAAAATCACAGTTTATCCCTAACCCTGTCTATATACATAGGGCAACGCATGCTGCGTGACAGCAAGATACATCTGTGCAACTTTCTGTAGTGAGACTATTTCACAGATGTGATTTTGCAGCAATAAAAAGACCAAAATTGCAGATATATTGCTAGCAATTGGCAGCTGCATGCAACTTACATTGAAGTCTATGGCAAGTGAGTTGTATGTGACTTGCAATCAGTGACAGAAAACCCAGCACGTTTGGAAACATTTGTGACTTAGCTGCTGTTAGGGTACTTTCACATCAGCGGTTTTTGCCGTTTACGGCAGATGCAGTGAAAAAAACCGCATCTGCCGCTATTACCGCATAACTGCTGCTCTTGCAGCACAGTTGCGGCAAGCCCCATGCAATGTCTATGGGGCTTGCGGTAAGTGTGCGGCAGGTGCGGCAAGTGCGGTTTCGGCACTTGCGGCAGGTGCGGCCGTGAAAAAAAACTCGGTCAGCTGCGTTTTTTTTGCGGCCTCACCTGCCACAAGTGCTGATAACGCACTTGCCGCACCTGCCGCAAGCCCCCATAGACATTGTATGGGGCTTGCCGCAACTGTGCCGCAAGTGCAGCGGTTATGCGTTAATCGCGGCAGATGCGTTTTTTTCAGCGCATCTGCCACGATCCACGAAAACCGCTGATGTGAAAGCAGCCTTAGCAATACAACAACATAGGAAATCATTATATGCAATGTTGCAATACAACACCAAAATTTCAATGTTGAACAACACGTAGTCATGTAGCCCAAGACTAAAGGAAACCTTTGCAAAACAGGTAACCAAATATACCAAGTAAAAAACCTGGCTAATACCCCAATAATAAAACTTACGGTAAATTTGTTCTACTTCATTAAACAATTTGTTACTTAAAAGGATTTTTCCTAAAAACCCAATACCTATAATAAGAAACAGAGCAGGTAATCATCCTCTAGTGCCGGCTCTGCTCGGGTCTTGGTGTTTTGGCTGCAGCGGTGACGTCATGTCAACAGTGAGTATGAGCGGCTGTGTGGAGGTAGATGGCATGAAACAAAGATCAGTGATTGACTTCAGTGATGTGATGTCACTATGGACCCAGGAGCGTTTGTACCGCTTTTTGTTATTTTCCATATTTTACAGCACTTTGAATGCACTTTCCTGAAAGTAGAATACCCAGTTAAAGCAGTAATTTGAGCTCCAGAGGTGCTCTTCCTTCTGTAACTGAGAATTGGATGTGGTAACTATTATTATCTCTTATTATTTTAGCGCCATTTATTACATGGCGCTTTACATGTGAAAAGGGGCATACGTAGACATGTACAATTATGATGAACAATACAAGTCACTGACTGGTACAGAAAGAGAGAGGACCTTGCCCACGAGGGCTCACAGTCTACGAGGGATGGGTGAGGATAGAGGACCCTGTCCATGAGGGCTCACAGTCTACAAGGGATGGGTGAGGATACAGTAGGAGTGGAGAGAGGACCCTGCCCATGAGGGCTCACAGTCTACAAGGGATGGGTGAGGATACAGTAGGGGTGGAGAGAGGATCCTGCCAATGAGGGCTCACAGTCTACAAGGGATGGGTGAGGATAGAGTAGGTGATTAGAGAGGACCCTGTCCATGAGGTCTCACAGTCTACAAGGGATGGGTGAGGATACAGTAGGGTGGAGAGAGGATCCTGCCAGTGAGGGCTCACAGTCTACAAGGGATGGGTGAGGATAGAGGACCCTGCCCATGAGGGCTTACAGTCTACAGGGATGGGTGAGGATACAGTGGGTGAGGAGAGAAGACTCAGCCAGCGAGGGCTCACAGTCTATATATATGGTCACCTAGTCACAATGGGGGAAGTATTTATAAAAAGGCATTCTCTGCACTGTGCTTTCATCTTCTGTGTCCAATCCGCACCAATCACTGCATATAGTTGGAAAAGGTAGAGAAGAGGACATCACATGTCAATCAAAAAATGCTCACATACAGACAAGACCAGTCTAAAGCTCAGATCATATCAGTATTCATATTTCCATTCGTCACACTAAAAACATCACTTGTGCCTAACGGACCAAACTGGCTATAATGGGGATCTATCAATTTACTGGACAAATAGAGCAGCATGTGCTAAACTGGTGGGACTCATTCAGACAACCGTACACAAAAGCCTGTCTGGGATCCATCAGTGTTTTTCATCATTGTTTGGTCAGTGTCAGTTTTTCCCATTAGAGTTTTTATTGTATGAAAAAAATAAATGACAAATCTTCTATTATACATTTTGATTTAACCACGGACAGACTCGGACTGTACACTGATGCCGTCCATGTGATTTTCATGGAGCCATAGATTTGCATGGAGTATTTTGAGTCATGACGCTAATAAAAAAGGACATCTCTGTAATTTCTTTCTGCAAATAAACAGGAATATATGAATAGCACTATAGACTTTAATGTGTGGAAATCACTGATGGAACAAGTACATCACCCGCAGATGTCTGAATGACGCCTTACAGCATTTTTTACGTAATCTGCAATAAACAGTACAAATGCACCCAAACATTGCACTTACCGTATACCAACAAGTGTTCCAGCTATTTTCTTTGGTTTTGCTTTGTTGTTTTTGTACTTTGAGCATACAGGGCGAGGCTCCCCTATTTTAGGCTGTAATCTGGCCTATATAGCTTTCCACAGACAGGTGCAAAAGAGTCAGGTCTGGATCCTGCTCTGCCCCCGTCTATCATGAGGTCTGCAGCCACATTACAAAGTGAACTATAGGAGTTAGGGACCACCCTGATTGGGTACACCTTGCTGTGGTGGGATGGCTTTTACACTGTTTTGATCAAAATAATGTCAACAATATACCCTGTTATTTACTTGTACTATTACTATTTATGTACTGCAGTATATTTGCTCATTTTGTGTTTATCACAGGTTTTGCCCAATAAACAATACAAATGGAGCCTCCAAAGACGATATGACCTTAGTCTAATTCTAGAACTTCAAGAAGTCTATAAAAATTCTGAAATCATTAAAAATACCTGAAAAGCACATACAAGGCAGACATAGACTTAAATCATATAACTTCCAGATCTTCAGATCATTGGTTGTACGGTCAGTGCACGTCTGATCTCTGCTCTAGCCTTGAAGCTTCTAACATTACATGAAAGAATTCCAGCTTTTTTTGTGCAGCTATAGATGTGGCTCGTCTGTCAACTCAACTGGCTTTCTCGGACAGATTTGGCACGAACCATTCTGCTAAGTAGAGACCAAAAGCAAATTTGTACACCCTCACACACCTAGACAGGAATCAGGCCTTCACTACAGAGGCCATAGGTGGCATCCAACGGGGTCAGGTCAGTACCAGGGAGTTTGGGCAGTAAGAGAATATTTTACCAGAGAAAAACATCAGGGAATAACTGGGATTAAATCCAGACGGTCAAGCAGAGATGGGAGATGGAATAATAAACTAGCAAGACATCCAAGGGGTTAAACAACATAGAAAAGAGGAACACTAAGGGTCAATAATAAAACAAAAGGAGGCATTGTGTGAATAATTGGAGATTGTATGCAATGTCACCAAATTGCCGTCATTGGTCCACTGATGGGGATCAGCATTAGTTGGTCAGCAGGACCTTAAAAGTAAAGTGTGAGCCCTTATCCCGATACATCAACGGACCAGACAGCTTCAAGGGAATAAAGGTAGGAAGTAAGGAGATAAAATCTAACTTATTCGCTGACGATATAATCCTCTACATGGCGGACGCATGCAAAGACCTACCAGGTATAATAACTGAGATACAGAAATTCGGGGATGCGTCGGGTTTCAGATTAAACGTGGCTAAGTGTGAGATTCTGCCGTTGACGAAAGACGCAAAGGATCACTTAAATGTGACCACACAAGGAGACAATGGGTCCTTTCAGGGAATACTAATAGCGAAAGGATCGATCAAATATTTGGGCATACACCTAGCACAAAATACGGCTGACATGTATAGACTCAATTTTTACCCGATTATTCTCAAAATAGAGAGCGAACTTACTAGATGGCGAGACCTACCACTATCTCTATTGGGAAGGGCGCATTTGATCAAGATGGTAAGCTTTTCCCGACTCCTGTACCCGATGCAAACCATGCCGCTCTTGCTCAGACACGTGGATGTTAATAAAATTAATAGAGCTTTCACCACATTTTTGTGGAGGGGAAGGAGAGCGAGGATTAGGCTGCGTACCTTGATGTTCCCCAAGGAGGAAGGGGTCTTATCATTTCCAAATGTGAGAGGATACAATTTAGCCTGTGTAATGAGGCATATATTGGATTGGATAAGGGGTACGAGTATCCATTCTGACTACTCTCTGAGTCCGAGTGGTGTGCTCCTTGGGACCTAACGGCAGTCTTGCATGCCTCGGGAAAAACATTAGATCCGAAAATAAAGACTTCCGTGCTATTCAGAGTCACGAGAGCGGCATGGAAAGCGATTAGATGTAGATTGGGAATGTCATGGAAAATCTCTAAATACTTGCCATTATGGGGACACCCGGACTTCAAACAGGGCAGGGAAAATGCTCTATTTACTGAATGGAAGTTGGCGGGGATACAGACACTACAAGACGTATTACATAAGGGAGACGTAAGATGGATGACAGCTAGTGAGGTTTATGATAAGTGGAGCCTCCCCCCGACACATGCTCTACAATATGCTCAGGTACATGGACACTTACTATCACACCTCCGAGATGTACAAAAGGAATGCCAACAGACACTACTTGACAACTTGGTGACAAGCCCAACACCGGGGTCGACAATATCCTCTATACACTCTATGCTGAGACACTCGCTGATACCGAAGGGCCCCATGCAGTTGTTTAAGGGTTGGGTAGAGAGGTTACAGGATGAAGAGGTGGGAGAGGTAATCATATCGGGATGGAACGCCCTACGCAAACATATCTGCAACGAACGTTGGAGGGATACTCAATTTAGAATAATTCACAGGGCTATACAGGGTTTTAATATCCCCCCTACACAGGCCAACATTTCCAGGAAGATGGCGTGCCCCAAATGTGACAAGGCGAATACGGACATGTACCACGGACTGTGGGAGTGTGAGAAAGTTCAAGAACAATGGAAGAGAGTACAAACATGGGTTAAGGATGTACTGAATGTTTATTTGCCGCTTAGAGGGGAAATTTGGGTCTTCCATAGGCTTAATGTGACCAAAGAAGGGAAAGAGAGGATGGGTTTCTTGCATACGATACTGATCGTGTACAAGAGACTCCTGCTGAAGTATTGGTTGGAGTCCACAGTGCCTGGAATTCATAGTCTAGAGCTGGAATTGAGAGGTACATTGCTCTTAGAAAAAACAGAGGCAGAAACTGATAAAGAAGGGAAGACACAACCTTTTTTTACGAAATGGAGAGATTTCATCCTTTATCACCTCACTAGGGAAGACATTGACCAACTGGTCGCGCCCTTCCGTAACACCACCTGGTATTGCTTGTCAGACCTCCAGGACTCGCTAGGAGAATTACGTATAGGAGGAGGGAGTGGTTGAAGGGGACAAATACCGTAACGGGAAATACCGACAAATGATTGTTTATGGGATTATTAAGAAGGGGTTACTGCTGCAAGGTTGGGTTAAGGGAAAGGGGGGTGGAGGAAGGGATACATGAGAGGGGGTGGTAGGGAGTGAAGGTGAACTGTATATTACAATGTTATTGCCTGTCTGTTATCATAATGTAAATCAATAAAATGTTTTGGTAAAAAAAAAAAAGTAAAGTGTGATCAGAACATTGACAAATCAGGTTAAAACAGGTTTTTATGCTAAAGAGTAACCATCATTTTATTTTTTTATTTCATAAATGAATAATACACATTAAACAAAGCAACTATGTAATAAATCTTATCAGAGGAATCTGCTTATTTCTCCTCCTGGACTAATCAGTCATTTTCAAAATTCTTCATTTACATGTAAAATCTGCATTCAGTGAAGACAGATTGTGACATTACTAAGATAGGAGAAGTCAGTTGGTGCTGATAAGATTCTATGATAGGGAGGAGGAAGAAGCTCTGCCTGTAGCTCCTCCCCCTGCCTGTAGCTCCTCCCCTGCCTGTAGCTCCTCAGTCCTCTACATAGAATCTTATTAGTACCAACTGACATCTCCTACCTCAGTAATGTAAAAATCTGTCTTCACTGAAGAGTCAAAATACAGAGATATGTCTGCAACTTCTGAAGAAGGTCTTGTTGACCGAAACATCACAAATGTTGTTTCTGGATTGCAATTTGCATTTAAAAACTATATTTCTTGCAATTTAAAGAGTACCAGATTCCTTTCTTTTATTTCCTTCAATTTTTGAATGATAGATTGAACAGTACCATGTGAGATGTTCAGCGTTTGGGCTATTTTTGTATAATCTAACCCTGCTTTACTCTTCTCCGCAGCTTTATCACTAACCTGTCTGGCTGACAGCACAGGTTTTGTAAACGTAGTCGAGGTCAGAAAACAAGAAATACAATACGAGAAGTGCCTAGCAGCAAACTAGAAAGACTAAACTGAACTAGGAACCAAGATCAGACAAAAAAAAAGTGTTAGAGGCTGCTTGATAAATCTCCTGCTGCATGGGGATAGGATAGGTGAAGTAAACCCTGCAGTAGACAGCAAGATTGAATTCCTGCAGGATCTGGCCACATCCCCCCAAAGCCAGGTGCAGGCAACAGGAAAATGCAGCTGGACAAGTAGGCCAGTGTTGTGATTGTGAGCAGGTAGCCAAGACCCCTTTAAAGAACAGCTGTAATTATACTGAGAATAAATTACACATAGGTTGACTCAATTTACGAATTAGGTGAGGGAGCTGGTCACTCAGGATTTTATTTAGGGGCATCAGACTTTAGGAGGCTGAATACAAACACATCACAATTTTATTTATATTTTTTAAATAGTTAGAAAATCAGGTATCATTTCCTTAGACTATAAATGTTTGCTACTTTATGTTGGTATATGACATAAAATCCCAATAAAAATACATTTAAGTTTATGGGTGTAAGGCCCCTTTCACATCAGCGCTTTGCGCTGATCGCGGCAGTTGCGGTGAAAAAACTGCAACTGCCGCGATTACCGCATAACGGCCGCACTTGCGGTTTACTTGCGGCAAGCCCCATACAATGTCTATGGGGCTTGCGGCAGGTGCGGCAAGTGCGGTATCGGCACTTGCAGCAGGTGCGGCCGCGCAAAAAAAATGCGTCATACCTCGGTTTTTTTGCGGCCGCACCTGCCGCAAGTGCCAAAACAGTACTTGCCGCAAGCCCCCATAGACATTGTATGGGGCTCGCCGCAAGTAAACCGCAAGTGCGGCCGTTATGCGGGAATCACAGCAGTTGCGTTTATTTCTCCGCAACTGCCGCGATCAGCGCAAAACGCTGATGTGAAAGCAGCCGAATGTGGAAAAATGTGGAAAATGGGTCGGAATACTTTTTCAAGACATTGTATACTGTATGTTACAGTGGAGCATAGAGACAGGGTTGTGCTGATGGGACTACACCTTCAAACACAAAAATGTCTTGCATAAGCATTCTACAAATATTCATTTATACTTGCTTTAAGCAACAAAAATTACAAGCAGGGGTGGTGACCACTGATGAAAGATCGGATTTCAGATAAAAGCGCAGGTGCCTGAAAACCAAAAATAGATAATAACTCCATGGTCGTCATAGCAAAGTGTAGCCGTAGCCTGAAAACATATTACCGGTAAATTGCAAGAAATAACATCAAGGATGGTAAGGTTTTTTTACATTAATGAAATCAGAAGTAAATGTAGCGGCATAGACACATTATTTTTCTGTTCCCCCATAGAAAAGCATTACTAGTTTGAGGTACAATACTACCCGTCAATCCACCGCACATTTCTTGTTATAATGGGGGAATGAGCCTAATCACCGGAAACAAAACTAATTTTATTCGGTTCACTGAAAATTACCCACACGGAAAATTAACCACAATAATTAACATTTGCAGTATCACAAAGTTTCAGATCTCTGATATCTGAGGTGCAGGTGAGGATGTTTACCTGATCTGTGATCAACTTGTGATTTACAATTGACCTAGTGCAGAAATGCTGTAGATCTCTGGTTTGTAGCAGTTAGGGTACCTTTACACACGGCTACATTTGTAGCTTGTCACCAGGTAACTTACTGGTTGCAGTGAAATCATGGATACATGATTCCATTTGTACACAGCAACAAGATAGAACCATGTATCCATGATTTCACTGCAACCAGTAAGTTACCTGGTGACAAGCTACAAATGTAGCCGTGTGTAAAGGGGCCCTTAGGGATGACCGAGTACTAAAATACTCGTACTCGTACTCGCTAGACTCATAACAAGTAGGTCCCAAAACTCGGGTATTCGTTGCGAGTCTAGCGAGTACAATGTAAGTCAATGGGGAAGCGAGTAATTGCGAGTAATTCCTCTGCTGCTGGACCCTATAACGTCTTGCAGCAGAGGAAAAACCTGCAATTCCCCATTTCATTGTTGAAAAGTCAGTGGTAAAAAGCCACTGGCTTTTAAACAATGCTAACAGCCACTGACAGCTTCCCCGCCGCCTGACAGCAGGATCCTGACTTAGGATCGGGTGGGGGGGAAGCGCAGGATCCTGCTGTCAGCAGTGGCTGACTGTCACTATTGTGCGGGGAGGGAGAACGCCGGTTCACTCGCCATCCTCCGCGGCTGCCGTCTTCTTCTGTGTCTTTTGCACTGCGACAGCAGCCGCCAAGAATGGCGGCGGCCGCAAAGCACGGCCGCTATCACAACCTTCAGTGAAAACCGGATTCTCCCGGATTGTACTGGTCCGGTGCGATCCGGCGCCCCATAACATGGGGCTCTATGGTCTCGGATTGCACCGGACCGGGGTAATCCAATTTTCAATCCGGTTTTCTATTTTTGACCTTCCCGCCTGGATTTTTAAATGAACAGCTGACTCGGCTTGCCTGCATAAACTCACATGAACTTTCCCATGGATGCACAGCTCTGCTACATCTCTGGTGGAGGTTCTCTACCAGAGATGTAGCAGAGCTAAAGAAGAACCCTGGAATGGACTACGGCGGACGGAAGAGGATTTCTTTTAAATAAAGATGGAGTGCCCAAGTGTATTTTTTTTTTTTTTTTCAAATAAGAATATTTCGTCTATGTGTTGTGCCTTACTCTTTCCACCAGCCCAAAACAGTAGCCCATGAGCACCAGAGGCACCAGATCCATAGGTGCAATCACTGCTATCTGAACTAACAAAAGGATAACTGGATTATCTGTGGAGTTACATGGGACTGCAGGTCTTTAATAAACTGTTCTTGAAAAACCTGTGAACAAATTTTCTGTGTGGGCAATTTTTGCCAGCATTCTACTGTGCTGCAGAACATGTCACCTATACCTGTACACAATCGTCTGTCCTGCAGAGCATCTCATCTACTCTCTATACTATCCCCCTGTCCTGCAGAGCATCTCATCTACTCCTCTATACCATCTTCCTGTCCTGCATGACATCTCACCTATACCTCTATACTATCCCCCTGTCCTGCAGAGCATCTCAACTATACCTCTATACTATCCCCCTATCCTGCAGAGCATCTCACCTAAACCTCTATACTATGCCCTATACTGCAGAGCATCTCACCTAAACCTCTATACTATCCCCTGCCCTGCAGAGCATCTCACCTAAACCTCTATACTATCCCCTGCAGAGCATCTCACCTATACCTCTATACTATCCCCTTGTCCTGCAGAGCATTTCACCTACACCTCTATACTATCCCCCTGTATTGCATGACATCTCACCTATACCTCTACACTATTCCCCTGTCCTGCAGAACGTATAACCTATAATTCTGTATTATTCTCCTTTCCTGTTGGCATTCATGTCTGTGGGCATTTTCACATATCAGGTGAACATCCTCACCTGCACCTCAAATATCATAAATCTGAAACTTTGTGATGCTGCAATTGGCAATTTTCTGTGTGGGCATTTTTCTGGTCACCATTTCATTCTTATTACACCATTGGTGGACACAGAAGTGGACCCCTATGCAGGAGCAGCATATGGGCCCCTCTTTGTGTCTGTCACAGAAACTGCTGAGTGGTGGAAATGGGCAACTGTTGGGCGCGCATGCGGCTGCACGAATGACATGTCCTCCCCTATTTTCAACTTCCTCTGGGCAGTAGGGATGTCCTGGATTGGGATGAAGTCTGCATTCACAATCCTGACAGCGTGCAATGTGCATGCAGGTTGGCTTCTCCAGTACTGCAACCAGCAAATTGCCAGTGAAATTGCTAGCAAAATTGCCACGTGTGACGGTACCTTAACAGTGTGCACACTGCACGCTGTCAGGATTCAGAAGTATGCAGTCACACAGCATAACAGTAGACTTCCATCCAAAGCAAAGACAACACCTTCAAAGCACACCTGTCTTCTCACACAAAACCAAAGCATGGCATTTCTGCCCTCATCATCCAAAAGTTAAAACGTTTTTTGGTGCACATACAAGACTAATCTGTCCAGACACTGCCCCTATTGTCATGCTGTGCGACTTGCCATCCACTCTTTTTAAGGCTGGGGTCTCATTTGGGCAGGCAATTGCGGTTGCTGCCTCCAGATCCGGATGCGGTGAACGCAATTGCCTTCACACATATTTTGTTTCCAAAATGTGTGCTGTGAACCGCAATGCGGTAACCGGATTGCTCAGGATGTGTAATCCGGAGCAATGCGGTTACCGTATATGTTGCTCATCTGTGCTGCCGCAGGGATAAGCGAAGTGTTAAATGTGTATTAACACATTAAATATGAATAGTAGTTGTGGGCAACATGTCTCTAGACAACCCTCTAGACCAGGGGTCTCAAACTCGCGGCCCGAGGGCCGCATGCGGCCCCTGGGGCTTCACTATGCGGCCCGCGGCACCTTGGACAACTTAATCATGCATTGCCCCAGTGCAGGGGGCCGCTGCAGTCCCCGCTGTGTGATGACTTCTGTCCGCAGCACTAACAAGCTCTGCCACGCAGCAAGATCAATGCAAGCTGCCAGCCAATGAGAGGCCCGCAGCTGACGGCAGAATATGACGTCACCTGCAGGCCTCAAGCTGGTAGATTGCATTGATCTTGATGAGCAACAGAGCTTGTCTGAGCGGCGGCTGGAGGAAGTCATAGCACAGCGGAGGCCGGAAGACAGTACAGTGGGGACCGCGGCGGCCCCCTGCACTGGAACGATGCATCATTAAAGTGAGAAAAGTGTGCGTGTGTAAGAGAGGTGTGTGTGTGAGGGTGAGTGTGTGAGTGAGGATGTGTGTATAAGAAAGTGTGTGCGAGTTTCAGTGTGTGTATGAGTGTGAGTGTAAGAGTGTGTATGAGGATGTGTGAGAGTGTGTTTGAGAGTATGTGTGTGGGGGGGGGTTTGTGTGTGGGTTTGTGTGTGAGTGTGATAGAGTGTGTATTTGAGTGTGTAAGAAGGTAAAACAGGATGGGGGGGCATCACTATAAAAGTAGATCAGGATGGGGGGGCATCTCTATAAAAGTAGATCAGGATGGGGGACATCACTATAAAAGGGGATCAGGATGGGGACACCACTATAAAAGGGGATCAGGATGGGGGACATCACTATAAAAGGGGATCAGGATGGGGGACATCACTATAAAAGGGGATCAGGATGGGGGACATCACTATAAAAGTAGATCAGAATGGGGGACATCACTATAAAAGGGGATCGGGATGGGACATCATCACTAAAGGGGATCAAGATGGGGGACATCACTACTAAAGGGGAATGGGAAGGGGGACATCACTAGAAAAGGAGATCAGGAAGGGGGTCATCACTAGAAAAGGGAATCAGGATGGGGGACATCACTACAAAAGGAGATCAGTGTGGGGACATCACTACAAAAGGGGACCATGATCGATGGGGGACATCACTAGAAAAAGGAATCAGGATGGTGGACATCACTAGAAAAAGGGATCAGGATAGGGATCATCACTAGAAAAAGGGATCAGGATGGGGAACATCACTAGAAAAAGGGATCAGGATGGGGAACATCACTAGAAAAAGGGATCAGGATAGGGATCATCACTAGAAACAGGGATCAGGATGGGGGACATCACTAGAAAAGGGGATCAGGATGGGGGACATCAGTAGAAAAGGACATTACTACAGGATGGAGACATTACTACAAGAAAGGGATCAGGACTTGTACTTTACTACATTGAGCAAGAAATTCTGGTATTACTAAAAATATCACTTAGGCTGGCTTCACATTTGCGTATGTGTCTGCATGCTGATGGCATAGCAATACGCTGCCTTCCCATACGCAAATGTGAAGCCAGCCTTAGTCCCACAAGAGATGCGGCCCCCCACTATAAATGTTTTTCTATGTGCGGCCCACCAACCCAGCTGAGTTTGAGACCCCTGCTCTAGACACATGCTGTCCACTCCACTCAGCATGTTAGGCGTTAATAAGCCATTTACAGTATGCCGGCTATTGTCGGATTTGTACAAATGTATGAATAAAGCCGCGGCTCCCCTAACAGTGGAGCAGATACTGTACGTATAGTATCTGGCGCTGTTCGAGGTCCTGTAACTATTAACATTAGGGCTATGGGCAGCGCACCACAATAGACCTAATGTTGATGGTTACAGTACCCTGGACAGCGGCAGATACTATATGTACATTACGTAGAGTATCCGCTCTAATGTCAGGGGAGCCGCGGCTTCATTCATAAATTAGTACAAAGCCGAGAATAGCAGGCTTACTGTAAATGGCTTATTAACCCCTAACATGCTGAGTGGAGTGGACAGCATGTCTCTAGGGGGTTGGGCACCCCCTAGAGACATGTTGCCCACAGCTAATATTCATAATTAATGTTTTAATACACATTTAACACTTTTCTTATCCCTGCGGCAGGAGGGAAGAGCAAAGTATATGGTAACCGCATTGCTCAGGATTACACATCCAGAGCAATCCGGTTACCGCATTGCGGTTGCCAGAACCGCTCCGAAAACTGCAGCCTGCATGGTTTTTAGTGCAGGCTGCAGATCCGGAGCCGGTAACCAGATTGCATGTAGAGCAGTGTTACTTTTAAGAAATATACATTTCCATGTGAGAGATCTCAAGCCAGACTTCAGAACATATTATTGTCCAGCAAAATAAAGTAAATGCCAAGGAGAACATTAGAATGGCTACAGGTAAGAATATACTTGCATAATTAATGTAAAAATGTGGTTAGAACTATGCAAAATAAGCTGTCCTGTGTGTATTAGAAATAACACTATTTCTGGCCATTATATGAGTTGCATTCTGTATTTTTCATCAGTTTTCCCCAGTGATGTAAATATAGTTTGATGGACCCAGGAGAAAAACTACATATTTCCCTCATCCTGGTAAACATATCCCCCATCTTGATATATATGTTCATATCCTGGTCCCCACCCTGGTCTATATGTCCCCCATCCTGGTCTATATGTCCCCCATCCTGGTAAATATGTCCCTCATCTAGATAGATAGATAGATAGATAGATAGATAGATAGATAGATAGATAGATAGATAGATAGATAGATAGATGCTGTCCCCTCATGCTGCCCCTTCTCTGTACATAGCCCCCTTTTCCCCTTTCTTTCTTAGCACTGCCCCCACTCTGCCCCTTCTCCATACTGAGCTTCCTATTTACACTGTCACTCCCTCAATGCCCCCTCTTCACACTGTCCCTTCAATGCTACCCCCTCTCCAAACCAAGCCTCCTCATCTCACTCTCTCCCCATGCTGCCCCCTCTCCATACTCAGTCCCTCTTCACAGTGCCAATTTACCTCTTCTTCACATTGTCCTCTATACACAGCTGCTTATCTATACTGAGGGCCCTCTCCACATAGTTCCATGCTACTCTGCCCCCTCTACACACTGTACTCCTTTTGCTGCCTGCCCCCTTTATACTGATCCCCCCTCTAAACACGGTCTCCCATATGCTGCCCCTCTCCATAATGAGCCTGTAATGTTGTTATATCTTCTGTAGTTTGCTTGTGTCTTCCCTGTTTGTTTTCTGCCTAGTAACAGTGATGTAAGATAGAGGAGGAGCTGTGGCAGGAAAAGGGGGAGCTGAGAAAGGGAAGAGGTTTCATTAAAGTATGGCCGCTCGACTGAGCAGTTCAGCATATCTGTGTGTGCTTCTGGATTCATCGTCATCTGCACTACAACACTACAATTGGCGACGAGGAAGCGTTCATTCATCAGCTAAAGGTATTTCAGTGCCACAAGACCATCAGTGCTCACCATGGCCTGTCTACCTGCATTCCCAGCTTTTGATGTGCATCAGTCCCAAGCAAACCTAGCAGCATGTTGGGATAAATGGCTGAAGCGCTTTGAGATATTTCTGCAAGCCATGAACATAGCCGATGATAAAAGATAAAAAGCCTTGTTATTACACTATGCAGGGGAGCAAGTCTATGATATCTTCACTACTCTGCCTAACACAAGGGAGGACAAGGATTATGAGCTCCGCAAAGCAGCATTGAGCAAACACTTCTCCCCACACAGAAATGCAGCATTTGAAATCTTCAAGTTTAGACAATCAAAGCAATCAGCCACAGAAAGCATTGTTGAATATCATGTCCGGCTACGGCACCTTGCAGCTTACTGTGAGTTTACAGACGTAGACAAAGAAATCCAAATGCAGATATTACAAGGATGTGTTTCTTCAAAGTTAAGAAGACAAGCACTCAGAGACCCTACTATGACCCTAGCAAAACTATTAGACACAGCACGTATAAATGATACTGCAGAGACACAGGCAAAACTCATAGAGGGCAGTGAGCCAGAAGCACCATCTTCTATAGCAAAGCTTACACAGAAACCACAAGTACAGGAGGCCACTTGTTACAACTGCGGTGGGTCATATCCTCACCAGAACGCTTGTCCAGCAAAGGGTACAACCTGCCATAATTGTGGAAAACGAAACCATTTTGCAAAAGTGTGCAGATCTACACCGCAGCAATCTGCTCGTCCCACAGTACAGCCCAAGTCACAGAAGGTTCAAGCACTGCAGCTTAATGACGAGACTCAAAGCACTTACTTATTCTCAGTGACTGAGGAAGGATCTCGGGCTGTGCACATGATTAACAATCCAAAACAAGTCATCTTCATAAATGGCAATCGAGTGGAAGCCCTGGTGGACACGGGCGTCAGTCAATGTCATCAGTCATACAATCTATAATCAGCTCCTGAATAGACCTGCTCTACAAAATACCAGCCTACAGATTTTCCCTTATGGTTCCACAGCTGCGTTGCCCCTGTGTGGCAAATTTCAGTCAGAACTAACAGCTGAAGGGAAATCCATCACGGACACTTTTTATGTAGTGGAGTGCTCTGCAGATACGCTTCTCAGCTGCAGCAGCGCAGTGTCTCTAGGCCTGGTGAACCTGGTCAACAGCATTACAGGTTCTTCAGTCCCACATATTATGCAGAGGTACCCCAGTCTCTTTAAAGGCCTTGGTAAGCTAAAAGACGTTCAGATAAAGTTACATATTGATCAGTCGATACAGCCCTCCATCCAACCTCACAGGCGCATTCCCTTTCATGTCCGCAAACTTGTGGAGCAAGAATTGCAAGACCTGGAGGCATCTGATGTTATTGAACGGGTTGAAGGCCCAACTCCCTGTGTCTCGCCAATCGTTGATGCGCCTAAACCTAAACAGCCTGGTAAAATACTGCTTTGTGTGGATATGCCATCTAGCTATCAATCTAGCTATTCAAAGAGAGAGGCACATCACGCCTACTATTGATGACATTCTCACAGATCTGAACGGTGCAAAGGTATTTTCAAAAATTGATCTAAAATCCGGCTATCATCAACTTGAGTTGCATCCAGACTCCAGGTACATCACAGCTTTTAGTACTCATATGGGCCTGCGTAGGTTCAAGAGGTTGAACTTTGGTATCTCATCAGCTGCAGAAATCTTTCAAAATGTTATCAGTCAGGTTCTGTCTGGAATAGCGGGAGTCCTTAACGTCAGTGATGACATTCTCATATACGGAACACCCAAGAAGAACATGACAGTCCTTGAGCAAGTGTTTCAGAGACTGCAAGCCTGCAATCTAACTGTCAATCCATCAAAATGTGAGTTCAACCAAACGTCATTAACTTTTTTTGGATACATCTTTTCAGGACAAGGTGTGTCAGCAGATCCTCAGAAAGTCGCTGCCATCAAATCTGCTGGTCAACCTCAAAATCCTTCAGAGGTTCGCAGCTTTCTAGGACTGGTCACATACTGTGGACGATTCATACCCAACCTAGCCACTATTTCTGAACCCCTGAGACAACTCACAAAGAAAGATATTCCTTGGTCATGGGCTACTGAGCATCAAGCATCGTTTGACGCGTTGAAGTCCAGCCTAACTGGTGACACTGTCATGGCTTACTTTGACCATTAAAGTCCACAGAACTGATTGTAGACGCTAGCCCGGTAGGCCTGGGTGCAATTCTCACACAAGTGTCCAACAATGGCAACATTTCTACAATTTCCTACTCAAGCAAGAAATTAACAGATACAGAAAGCGCTACTCACAAACTGAAAGGGAAGCTCTTGCAGTTGTGTGGGGATGCCTTCACTTTCAATCTGTACCTCTTCGGACACAAGTTCACAGTCATAAGTGACCACAAACCGCTTGTTCCCATTTTCAACAAACACTCTTCCAAACCCCCTCCACGAATTGAACGCTGGTTGCTCCGCTTACAGAACTACCATCTGCAACTGAGATATGAGGCAGGAGCTGGAAACCCGGCGGACTATTTGTCAAGACACCCAATACCACAACCTACTAAGGACAACATTCCAGCAACTATTTTAGGGAGGAACATGTAAATTTCGTTGCTGCACATTCAGTGCCAAGAGCTATGACCATGGAGGAAATACAACAGGCGGTGGACTCTGAGCCCCAACTTCAGTTGGTTATAGACTCTGTTCGGTCTAAGAAATGGAGCTGTTTTCTTGCTGAGGCTCGCCTTCAACCACCAGATCGAGTAGGTTACTTGGAAGCTTTCTTTAATGCACGACATTCACTCTCAGTGTCGGACTCAAATCTGCTGTTGCGTGACAATCGCCTGGTGATACCTCAGAAACTGGAGGACCGTGTACTTGATCTGGCCCACGAGGCTCATTAAGGGGTAGTAAAAACAAAGCAACTGCTTCGAGAAAAAGTATGGTTTCCAGGACTGGACAAAAGAGTAGAGGCATTGATCCAAACATGCATTCCTTGTCAAGCAACTATAGTTGACCATAGGCGTGCACCTCTATAAATGACACCCCTGCCAAAGAGCCCATGGACTGCTGTCAGTGTTGATTTTTGTGTTTTACCGGACCGCACCTACCTGTTGGTGGTCATGGATGACTATTCTCGGTTTCCAGTCATTGAACATGTTTCGACAACATCAGCCAGGGCGGTTATACCAAAATTAGACAAGATTTTCTCGGCTTATGGCATACCCGAGACAGTGAAGACGGACAATGGACCTCCATTCAATAGCACAGACTTTCAGTCATTGGCAACTTATCTTGGCTTCTCCACAGGAAAGTAACTCCGTACTGGCCTCAAGCCAATGGAGAAGTGGAACGATTCATGCAATCCATCAACAAGACCCTGAGGATTGCTACCATGGAGCACAAGGACTCGCAACAAGAATTACATAGATTCCTTAGACAGTACCGAGCCACACCACACTCCACTACTGGGATACCACCAGCAACGGCATTGTTCGGCAGGCCCTTGCGCGTCAAAATCCCATGTATTCCGTCAGTTCCTGTCCAAACCCCAATTGCTATTAATGATTCCTTCTCTAAGGATAAAATGAAGCAGTATGCAGAAAAAAGTAGCCGTCATTACAAGCATCCAGAAATAACGGTGGGTGATTGGGTTCTTGTAAAGAGACTGAGACCTAGCGACAAGTTTGCATCGCCATACTATCCCGAGCCCTTTCAGGCCACACAGATCAGAGGCACCATGATTACTGCTAAAAACCAAAATCATCAGGTCACTAGAAATGTGTCCCATTTTAAAAAACTTCGTGGCTACGTCCCAGAGACGACGCATGCAGAGGAAGTAGATAGCGACGACATACTGCCAGAGACAATGAACTCAGCTGTTCCCATAGGAGATACCTCAGAAGACCCCCCGAGTTTATCTGGAAATGAGATGTCTCGACGTTATCCTGGGAGAACAAATCGAGGGCTGCCAGTCCACCTTGCGGACTATGTTCTGCAGTAGAGAAAAAAACAAAACTTTTCTACAACGCGAACTTTTGAACGGTTAACTATTTACTTTGTTTTTTTTTGTAAGATGATAAGAGATGTAATGTTGTTATATCTTCTGTAGTTTGCTTGTGTCTCCCCTGTTTGTTTTTCTGCCTAGTAACAGTGATGTAAGATAGAGGAGGAGCTTTGGCAGGAGAAGGGGGAGCTGGGAAAGGGAAGAGATTCATTAAAGTATGGCCGCTCGACTGAGCAGTTCAGCATATCTGTGTGTGTTGCTGGATCTATCGTCATCTGCACTACAACACTACAGAGCCAACTTTTCACACTGTCCCCACATGCTTCTCCATTTCCAAACTGAGGCCCCTCTTCACACTGTCCTCACCATACGTTCCCCTCTTCATACTGTGTGCTCACACCCTCACTGTGTATAATAAAACATGTACAGTACAAGCACCTGGTATCTGCCTCTCTACAGGGCACGTACCATCTCCCATATGCCACTCCCATGACTTCTCCTCCTCTGCTATTTTCCAGTTATGGATAATAGAAAAATTGGAGTCCGACTCACTGGATTTTCCTTTTCTTTTTAGTTTTCAAAAGAAAATATAGTGCATACAAAAGAAAAATTTACCTGGTCGACATGACCAAGTCGACACATTTCGACTGCACAAAGCTACAAAAAGTCTGCAGTTATGTAAGTAGTATAATGATGCCGATGCACATCAGGGTAGGGACCTGATTGGGCTCCTCTGAACCCAGGAGTGCCGACACACTAACATCTCCATTCATACAAATGAATGCAGGGAACCTACAACCTGTCTCCAAAGACGGTGATTTCGCTATTTGGGATGGGTGATCCATCAATACTGGCGTAGCTCACAATCCCACTTTGCTGGTCTCAAAGGAGTAGAAGGTGCCAAATTCATTAAGAAGCTGGTGTCACTTTTACCCCACAAACTGCCGCCCTAGGCACAGCCCTCTAGTGCCTAGATGCAAATATGAGAATGACCCTCTTTTTTTGTGAGTAGACCGTAGAGATTTGGCATATCCCATAAAAAGAGTCATCATAATGGGATGTGGCCCGCACCATTCTCCATGCCAGCAAATGAGGCAAAAGTCTGCTGTTTATTCATACCACATGTATGGCAGCAGTGCAATATGTGCTTTTATTGTGTAGAAAAATTGTACATCTATAACTATGTTAGGGATAAACATTTAATGGAAATGCTATTTTTCCGAGTGCATCTGCACCCACAAAATTAGTAGAGTATTAGGCTGCCTTCAGACTTGCAGATGCCTCCGCAGCGTTTTGCAGAGGCATCTGCAAGTATCTGCATGCAGACCGTTGCCCTATGTTTATGATGGAGCGCACGGCGGTCTGCAGATGCTTGCAGACCGCCGTGCGCTCTCATTGCCCGCTATTAGTGATCTGTGCGCAGGCGGATGCCTGCGCACAAATCACACACTCACGCCCGCACCAGGGACGCAACATCTCGCGTCCCTGGTGCGGACGAGAGTGTGTGATCTGTACGCAGGCATCCGCCTGCGCACAGATCACTAATGGCGGGCAATGAGAGCGCACGGCGGTCTGCAAGCATCTGCAGACCGCCGTGCGCTCCATTATAAACATAGGGCCGCGGTCTGCATGCAGATACTTGCAGATGCCTCTGCAAAACGCTGCGAAGGCATCTGCAAGTCTGAAGGCAGCCTTACAGTATCATACATATGAATGAGGGTTTTTTTCTCACCCCTTCAACATGGAGAGGTGAAATCTGCAGCAAACCTTCAGGTTACATACAGTCATGGCAAAAAGTGTTGGCACCCTGTAAATTGTTTCAGAAAATTAAGTATTTTCCCCAGAAAATGATTGCAATTACACGTTTAGTTATACACGTTTATTTGCTTTGTGTGTATTGGAACAACACACAAAAATAAAGAAAAAAAGCAAATTGGGCATAATTTCACACAAAATCCCCCAAATGCATCAGCCAAAATTGTTGAAGAGTGTTTCGGGTCATTGTCCTACTGGTAGACCTATGACCTGAGATGCAAACCAAGCTTTCTGACACTGGGTACTACAGTGCCACACAAAATCCTTTATAATGCAATTACCACGGTCTGGTGGGCGCTCTAAAGTAGATCCAGGATCTTGTTAAGTATGAAGTCCTTTATTCTAAAAACCTCCTTCCCCACAACATGTTTCGACGGTATAGTGCCGTCTTTCTCAAGTGGATTCCACTTGAGAAAGACGGCACTATACCGTCGAAACATGTTGTGGGGAAGGAGGTTTTTAGAATAAAGGACTTCATACTTAACAAGATCCTGGATCTACTTTAGAGCGCCCACCAGACCGTGGTAATTGCATTATATTCTACATCTCCCTGGAGGACACGGCAGGCGCTGCTCATTTTAGCTAAAGGACCTTTAAAGGACTGGTCACGTGGACGCGAGGGGGCGGAGTCCGGAAAACTACACGAGGGGAGCGAGGACGCTGCGAGTGTCTGGAGCCGCAGCTCATCGCCGCTGCATCTAATTACTCGGGTCAGGAGAGGACGTATAAACCATTAGGCTCACACCAGAGTTGTGCATGGGTAGCACAACTAATATAGGTTAGTAACTACGTTATATAAATCACCCTTGCAATATACTTGTGGATATCGCACCATTGCGCCCCCTATCTACTTTTTGTCTTCACACAAAATCCTTTGGTAGTCTTCAGATTTCATGATGCCTTACACACAGTCAAAGAACCCAATGGAAGAGGCTGTAAAACAACCCAAAAAATCTTTGAACCTCCACCATATTTGACTGTAGGTCCTGTGTTCTTTTTTTTGTAGGCCTCATTCCCTTTTAGGAAAACAATAGAATGATGGCTTTACCAGAAAGCTCTATCTTTGTCTCATCTGTCCCAAGACTCTTTCCCAGAAGGATTTCGGCTTACTTTTGCACATTTTGACAATCTGCAGTCTAGCTTTTTATGTGTCTGTGTCTGCAGAGGAGTTCTCCTGCCATAAAATTTCATTTGATTCAAATGTTGACAGATAGTCGGGCTGATACCAATCCATCCTTAACTTGCAAGGACAGCTTGAATTTCTTTGAAACTTGATTGGGGCGGTTTATCCATCGTCCAGACTATCCTGCGTTGCAACCCTTTATCAATTTTTCTCTGCTGTCCACATCCAGTGAGATTAGCTACAGTGCCATGTGTTGTAAACTTCTTAATTATGTTGCGTACTAGGATAAAGGAACATCAATATTTCTGGAGAAGAGCTTGTAACATTGAGATTGTTTGTTTATATTTTTCAACAATTTTGGTTTTCAAGTCCTCAGACAGTTCTGCTCTCCTCTTTCTGTTGTCCATGCTTAGTGTGGCACACCCAGAACACAGTGCAAAGATTGAGTCAACTTCTCCCCTTTTTTATCTGGTTTCAGGTATGATTTTCATATTGCCCACTCCTTTTTCTTGCCACAGGTGAGTTTGAACGAGCATGAGATGCTGGAAACAAAGTTGTTTACTCACAATTTTGGAAAGATGCCGAAAATTTTGTCCGGACCATTTTTGGTGTTTTGTGTGAAATTGTGTTCAATTTGCGTTTGTGTCTCTGTTTTTTTTGTGTTGTTCCAATGTATAAAACGTGTGTAATTGCAATATTTTTCTGGAACAGTTTCGAGGGTGCCAATACTTTCGTCCATGACTGTATATGGAGTTTGCTGTGGATTCAATGCAGTTTTCTGCTTGCAAGTATACATTCAATTTATCCACACTTGTGTTCACCCTCCCTTACCAGTATATACTTTCCTTTTCAACTCACGCACCAGAGATGATTAAACTGACAACAGCTTCGTCTAGTTCAGTCCTTGAGAAACGTCACTATTATGTGGTAGAACCGCTTACTGTATATTCTGCAAAGAAGGAGGCAGAGATTCTTCTGAATTGTATATACATAATTGATATGACTGAAGACTTATTACATACACACCTGTATTAGAAGATTTACCTGTATCCACCTGGGAATATCTGCCAGAACATCAAACCTCGCCCAATTATGACAAGCTCCAGACAATGATCTTTAGTTAAATAAGAGTGATGAGAGTTGACTTGTATATCTTGTGACAATTGCTGTTGATCCATAGCAATACTTCTGTCACGCACTTACTTTGTGCCTTCTCGTTTTTCATGTTTTAGCACTATTAATGTGTAAAATATATGGGAAACGTCCACCTCAGAGCAAAAATAAGGAAATTAGTATGTGATGGTGTCAAGAAAAACAAACAAATCAAGTAAGACATGTCACTGAAAGCAAGGATCACCAAGCTAAGACTTGCCTATGTCAGACACTCATACAAATAGAAAAATCACTGGAGAAGGAGATTATGGTAGGAAGAATACAACCCCTGGCAAAAATTATGGAATCACGGGCTCGGAGGATTTTCATTCAGTTGTTTAATTTTGTAGAAAGAACGCAGACATGGCACAAAACTAAAGTCATTTCAAATTTCAGGCAGCATCTTTATAAATCTCGTTGGAACGACACCAAACAAAAGTTCCAGCATCATGACCTTGCCCAATGCAGATTCGCGATTCATCACTGAATATTACTTTCATCCAGTCATCCACAGTCCATGATTGCTTTTCCTTAGCCCATTGTAACCTTGTTTTTTACTGTTTAGGTGTTAATGATGGCTTATGTTTAGCTTTTCTGTATGTAAATCCCATTTCCTTTAGGCGGTTTCTTACAGTTCGGTCACAGACATTGACTCCAGTTTCCTCCCATTCGTTTTGTTGTGCATTTCCTGTTTTGGAGACATATTGCTTTAAGTTTCCGTTGAACGCTGAAGTCTCCTGGTCTACAGTATGATTTCCCTTTACAACTTCCATGTTGTTTGTATTTGATCCAGATTTGACACGCTACTGTGACAACCAATTTTGAACATGCGTGTTGATTTCTTCTTAAGAGTTTGGGATATCCATTTAAATTCCAATGAATCTCTCGTGATGAGCCAGATTCATGTTTAGTCCACTTGGTGAACGCTCTCCAGTGTGAACACTCCTTTTTAGATGCAGACTAAAGAGATCTATTTTATGCAGGTGTAGTTTTGGGAATGAAAATTTCAGGTGCTTCCATAATTTTCCTCTACTGGTGATTTGCATATTTCCCTGCTGGTCTAAAAGTAACCGTTACTGGCTAGCATATTTTTCAGCATTCTTTTAGTGTTTTTTAAGCCATAAAGTTGCAATTTGAAATTACTTTAGTTTTGTGCCAAGTCTGTGATCTGCTTTTTTTCTACAAAATTAAACAACTAATAATAATATACCAAACAATAATGAGCGGTCCAATCACTGATGAATGCGATTGATAACCGCATCCATCCACCACCAGAAAAACTGCAAAAGATCAGTGCAAAAAACCGCACAGGAATCACACAAAAAAAGCTCTCTGTTTGTAATAAATATTTTTCAATTTGTAGCGAGTGCTAACAAAAAAGTATCAAAAAACAGGGCTATTGGTCTGTACGTTTTTTGCAAAAAATATACGTAAGCTGTCTCACCTCGTCACGGTTGCCCTAGCGAGACAGTCCCTAGCTAATGTGTGCTTTTAAAACCTGAGTATGTGAACGTACCTCTATCCAGGCTCCAGCCAGGACTGCACTCTATGGGCTTATCACCTGTGAAACAGCTTATGTGTGGACTACTCATAGGGGAGGGGTGGGTCACTTCCCCTTCCTGCTAACAGGAGAAACACTTTACCAAACAATAATGAGTGGTCCAATCACTGATGAATGCGATTGATAACCGCATCCATCCACCACCAGAAAAACTGCAAAAGATCAGTGCAAAAAACCGCACAGGAATCACACAAAAAAAGCTCTCTGTTTGTAATAAATATTTTTCAATTTGTAGCGAGTGCTAACAAAAAAGTATCAAAAAAGAGGGCTATTGGTCTGTACGTTTTTTGCAAAAAATATACGTAAGCTGTCTCACCTCGTCACGGTTGCCCTAGCGAGACAGTCCCTAGCTAATGTGTGCTTTTAAAACCTGAGTATGTGAACGTACCTCTATCCAGGCTCCAGCCAGGACTGCACTCTATGGGCTTATCACCTGTGAAACAGCTTATGTGTGGACTACTCATAGGGGAGGGGTGGGTCACTTCCCCTTCCTGCTAACAGGAGAAACACTTTACCAAACAATAATGAGCGGTCCAATCACTGATGAATGCGATTGATAACCGCATCCATCCACCACCAGAAAAACTGCAAAAGATCAGTGCAAAAAACCGCACAGGAATCACACAAAAAAAGCTCTCTGTTTGTAATAAATATTTTTCAATTTGTAGCGAGTGCTAACAAAAAAGTATCAAAAAACAGGGCTATTGGTCTGTACGTTTTTTGCAAAAAATATACGTAAGCTGTCTCACCTCGTCACGGTTGCCCTAGCGAGACAGTCCCTAGCTAATGTGTGCTTTTAAAACCTGAGTATGTGAACGTACCTCTATCCAGGCTCCAGCCAGGACTGCACTCTATGGGCTTATCACCTGTGAAACAGCTTATGTGTGGACTACTCATAGGGGAGGGGTGGGTCACTTCCCCTTCCTGCTAACAGGAGAAACACTTTACCAAACAATAATGAGCGGTCCAAACACTGATGAATGCGATTGATAACCGCATCCATCCACCACCAGAATAACTGCAAAAGATCAGTGCAAAAACCTGGTGGTGGATGGATGCGGTTATCAATCGCATTCATCAGTGATTGGACCGCTCATTATTGTTTGGTAAAGTGTTTCTCCTGTTAGCAGGAAGGGGAAGTGACCCACCCCTCCCCTATGAGTAGTCCACACATAAGCTGTTTCAGTGGTGATAAGCCCATAGAGTGCAGTCCTGGCTGGAGCCTGGATAGAGGTACGTTCACATACTCAGGTTTTAAAAGCACACATTAGCTAGGGACTGTCTCGCTAGGGCAACCGTGACGAGGTGAGACAGCTTACGTATATTTTTTGCAAAAAACGTACAGACCAATAGCCCTGTTTTTTGATACTTTTTTGTTAGCACTCGCTACAAATTGAAAAATATTTATTACAAACAGAGAGCTTTTTTTGTGTGGGTTCCTGTGCGGTTTTTTGCACTGATCTTTTGCAACTAATAATAATAATAATAATTTATATTTATATAGCGCCAACATATTCCGCAGCGCTTCACAATACAAAGTTCACATTTAAACAATCATAAGAAATAATTAGAAAATACAATACAATGCCAAACAACTGAATGAACATCCTCCGAGCCAGGTGATTCCATAATTTTTGCCAGAGGTTGTAGAAGGAACAAGGCAAAAAGAGGAAGACCAGCAACTCAATGGCTTGATACAGTCAAGATAATGGCAGAGAAGACCCTGATAGACCCATATAGGCTTGGAGACGACCATGGTGGACCTATCTAGGCTGCACAAGATCGATCTTCTTATCTTCAGCAGCAAGCAGTAATTACATCATGATGAGCATGCTGATTTATATAGTATGGGCACTGCTACTGCACCTGTACAATCAAGACTGGAAAAACAGCCGCAGTCCTCGCTCCAGTCCCTGTGTGCAACATTCTGGCCACATGAAGTACATAAGACTATCATTCTGGTGTGGAGAGCATTTTCAGAGTCTCAATCTTAGGTAACTGCTTATTAAAATCTCTGGCCCATCATTGCTCATGATTGCTTTTTTTGGCATGTTCTTTTTGTCCCTATTTTAGAAGGTCCATAGGCTATTGATGACCAATGGGTGGACTAGACCCGGACGAACCCCCCCTACTTCTTTTGCCTTATCTAGCTCTATAAATCTCCCTTTACTCCCCCAGCTATCTCTTGAACTACCCCTCCTTCTATCATGCTATATCCCAACTTTCCCACCTACCTCTTTTACACTCCTTTCCTACTTCTACTCCTCTTCTTGGCCCGCTTAGGTCTCTATATCAGTTTTGAAGGTGTATTAGATTGATTTATTAGGATTTTCCCAGTAGAGAGACAGACACTCGCAGTATCGCAGACGCTGTCACTCTTGGCCTTACACTATGAACAATAGATGTTGGCTTTGGTCTAGGTTTTGCTCCTTGTCTGATTCCACTATGTTGCTGATGACATACAACATACTGGGTGGTCTAATCCTGCGAATATGGGGGTTTTGACTTTGTGTTTGATTTTGATTTTATCTTTGATCTGTATATGTGTCAATTTGTTTAACTGTTTCAATAAAATCAGTTTTACCCAAAAAAAAAAGACTATCGTTCTGTGAAAGTTATATTTCTGGTCTACCCCATACACAGGAACACACCATTTTTTCAGTTATTTATTTATTTTTACCCTAATATGATGGCAGCTTGCTTTCCATAGACTAATGGTTATGGCAACCTATCACAGACAGCGGCACACAGGGTGGCAGCACAGTATGACTGCAACAACCAATCACAGACACTGTCACAGACCCTGGGTGGTGGGATGCAGTGAATATTCATAAGGATTAAGCGAAACTGGAAGTAGTGATTCCAGCGTAGAGACTAGTAAGTATGGTTCTCCATTTTTAATTGGCATTTTTGCTTACTTTTCCAGCCCCCTAGCCCTTACTGCCACCATTTGTAGCATTAAAATTTGGATCCCCATATAGATATATGGGGTTTGGGCTCAAGTTCAATCAAGTCTGCGCCCTAACCCGGACTTGTTTTTAAAGTCCAGCAGGATCTGCTAAACCCAAACATTTGCAGGTTCTCCCATCTCTACTGAAGATAAATTTTACTTGAGTATTGAGAATGTTAAGAATAACTACTAGGACAACCCCTTCTGAATCCACTTGGTTCCTCCATACAAAATAATGGAGATTATACCCATCTCCCGTGCTGACGCCGTTCCAGTGCTGTTGTTAATCACGGTTCCGGGCTCTCGTGACATTGTGACGTGACACGGGGCCCACGTCCAATCACCACCGGCTTACTTCTCCCCACTTTAGAACCAAACAAGCTATTAACAGTTAGTGACTCTGCGGCTGCTGTTTACTTTCTGTTGATAGCTTGTTTGGTCACAATGTCACAAGAGCCGTGAACCTTGATTTCTGACAGCGCTGGAACGGTGGCAGAATGGGAGGTGAGATCAGGCACTTTTAACCATTTAATTTAACTGGGGGGGGGACAAGTGTATTCAGACGGTGTTTTCCTAGTAATGGACTACCCATACATATTTTTATGAAAAACTTTACGTACAATGTTAGTACAATTCACAAAGCAAAAAAAGAACATGGTTTACGGCCATTGATAACATGGATTTCAATATGTTAGACTGCCCAGTAAACATATATTTATCACCTACCCTGTAAATAGTTGATACATATATTTGTTGGAGAAAGCCCTTCAATATATTTTTATTGTGGCCGAGGGGGAAGCCGCGGCCATAGAGGGGGGTGCCAGAGGCAGGTCTCGGCGTATGAGGGCACATCTATAGGACTGGAGCTGTGGAAGACTAGTGGCGGTAGTGTGGCACCCCAGAGTCCAGTTGCCACAATGGCATTGCCTCCCTTGGGTGATGATGTCATGTTTGGAAACAAGAAGGGGTATCCCCACCAGGTAAACCCACAGCATGCAACCCTTTTCCTGTCTCCAGACCTGAAGGGGGAGCTCTGAACCCAGGTTCAGGGAAGCTCCCCTATAAATTCCGGCCTGAAGGAGGGGTTAGTGAGTTCAATTCCTAGGAGGACTGTAAAGACAATCTGTGGACTGGAGCAGTGCTAAGCTCGTCCCAGGCAGAGTAGAGAGTGAAGGAACAGCAAACGTGAGGAAGGAGAGAAGCAGGCCTGGAGAGTGGAGCCAGTTACTCGGCTCACCCCAGAGTTGAGTGCCAGAAAGGGACACCGGAGTCCAAGGTTGTGAGGGTACGATTGACCCAGCAGCCAAAACCGGAGGATGGGAGACTCCACGTCTCCCGGCTACAGCCAAGAACCTGGAGGCTCAGCAGCATCGGAGAGCTCAGGGACAGTCGCCAGAAGAGTGGTGCCAGAGAAGGGCTCAAGCTGCCTGCCATACAGGCGAGAGACTTACCAGCAGGAAGAGAGGGTTGCAGCTTACCTACAGGCAGCCAGGACCAGCAAGGAGAAGCGCAACAGGGAGGCCTCAGAACTCACCGGGTGAGGAGATCCCCAACTTGCTTCCAGGCCACTCAGATTTCTAACATCTCCTGCGGACAGTACCCTGGCTTTAACCTGCAACTATCAGTAAAGGAGACTACATGCTGTGTGTCTGTCAGTTACTCCGCGCCCTCAGTCCTGCAACCCAAAAGCCTACCACCGCCATAGACTATACCAGTTGCCCTGGGGAACTGCGCCACCCGTGGGGAGCGATACCACCTTAGCTGCATTTCCATCATCCCCAGTGGTCCTGCACTGCAGCGTCAGCCATCAATAGCCGAACATCACAGATTGCGTCACGACTCCAATTCACAAAACCATAAACCCCGAACTTTTATTGATACCACCAGGGTCACAGAGCTGGATCTCGACCCCTGTGAGTCCCCAGAAGTATTATAGCCCGGTTCCTTGCACCCCACGGACCGGGGGGGGAATGTGTATCAGCAGTGAGTGGGGGGCACTGCCATGTTCTTTGTGGCTGGCTGCATTCACTAACTGTGCAGCCAGTGGAGACTTCAACAAAATGGCCACGGTCAAATGGAGATCTGTGTCCATTTTGTAGAAGCCTCAACCTCTACCAACCGGCTGCACAGTTAGTGAATGCAGCCGACAACAAAGAACATGGTGGTGCCCACCGCTCACTGCTGCCGCTACTCCCCCGCAGCTTCTGTCTTTTTTTTGCTTCTGGGGGGAGCAGCTGCCCCCTCCTGTCACTCGCTGGGTACGCCCGTGACAAGATTTAACATAAAATGAGTTTAAACTGCATGAGGCCTAGTCAAGTAGAGGGGAGAGAGGTTTGGGAGAAGCTCACCATATATCTTCACTCAGTCCACTGTTGTATGAAAGTGGCTGGCATCCACATAGGCATAGATATAGAAAAGAGAATTCAGTACCCTAATCTTCATAAAAGTGTTTCTTCTTTAGTCAATGTTCAACATATATGTAAAAACATCTGTCTATCCTAGGCCACATGGTTCTGTCTTACACATTTCGAATAGCTACTTAATGATAGGCTTGCCTATGATTAAGAAGCTATCCGAAACATGTAAGGCAGAACTATGTGGCCTAGGATGGACACATGTTTTTACATGTATGTTGAACATTGAATAAAGAAAAAACCTTTTTATGAAGATTAAGGTGCTGTATTCTCCTTTCTATGGCTGGGGTCACATTTGGACAGGTAAATGCGGCTACTGCATCCAGATCCAGATGCGGTAACCGCAATTGCCTTCAGACACATTTTTTGTAAAAAATGTGTTCTGCAAATCGGAATGCGGTAACCGGATTACACATCCGGAGCAATCTGGTTACCATATGATTTGTTCATCCCTGCTGCCGCAGGGATGAACAAAGGGTTAATGTTAATAATAGCTGTCGGCAACATGTCCCTAGGGGGTGCCCACCCTCCCTAGAGACATACTGGCCACACTGGTGGGCACTGCAGGGGTTAATATTTGTCATTAAAGTATCGCCGGCTATTGTTGGCTTTGTCAATTTTATGAATGAATGCGGCGGCTCCTCACAGTAGAGGAGATACTGTACATAATGTACGTACTGTATGAGCCCCTGTCCGTGGTCCTGAAAGTTGTAACATTAGTTCTATGGGCAGCGCACCACCATAGAACTAATGCTACAACTTTCAGGACCAAGGATAGGGGCTCATACAGTATGTACATTACGTACAGAATCTACTACACAGCGAGGAGCCGCCGCATTCATTCATAAAATTGACAAAGCCGACAATAGCCGGCGATACTATAATGACACATATTAACCCCTGACATGTCCACCTGAGCGGACAGCATGTCTCTAGGGAGGGTGGGCACCCCTAGAGACATGTTGCCCACAGCTATTATTAACATTTAACCCTTTGTTCATCTCTGCGGCAGCAGGGATGAAAAAAGCATACGGCTGCCGAAGGCATTCACATCTTGCCAGAAATTGCGAAAAAACAGGATGTAAATGGAAGTTGAAGTGTCTGAGAAATGACTCAATCCTCAAGCATGCACTGATACGACTACATTTGACATTATCCATATACAGCTTAAAAGTACACAAACAGCATTAAAAATGGAGAAAAAACATTTAAAATATGTGGTGTTTCAAGCATAAGAGCCAATCCATGAAAGTATTTTAGATTACTAACAACTAAAGAACCTACAAACAATTGCGACTTCCAAGTAACTGGTTCAGCCGGCTCCATATTTTGTCATTTTATGCAGTTTATGGAATGATTTCTATTTGGTCTTTACAGCTAAGGCCCATATAGCACAGATGAGAAAATGAGGCAGTTACTATTTCTGCTCATACCCTGTGCGTCAGCGCTCTGCGATTTAGGAATACGTGAATATGTGAATACCACTATTGATACACACCTCTAATAACAACCCATCAGAAAAAGATAGGTAGGTAAGGTTGTATGACCCCTGGAGCGGCCACAGCCCAATGCACAATGCAGTTAAATTTAAAAGAAGGCCAGCTCACCAATTTATATGAGGGGTTGTCCACAACTTAGATAACCCTCCTCAAAGGCTCAAGATACCTTTTCACCTTCTTCCTGTGCACTCTCCCATCATTAACGCCCTACCCCACCTGCTCCAATAAAGACAGACTCAATAATTGGATAATATTGGCCAAGGCAGCCTATATTAAAAACAAATACAAACTCTTAGAAAACCTGTTTTGAAAAGCGTGGTAAGAAGGTTGAACTAGGGGAAAGGTAAAAGTGCGCCCCTGACGAAAGGGAGAGGGGTGACCCCTAAACACTCACCTGAGGCTGAGCCCTGCATTCCCTATTGTCCTTAGATGGGCCTTTTCCCCCCATGTGCGATTACGCGACTAGGCCCTGGCTAACCTTGGCCAGCCCTAGCTAGTGAGCAGGGCAGCAAGGCGCTAGTTTTACTACTGCAATATTATAACACAGCGAGAGTGACAAACAAGTAGGAATAAACAGCATAAGGAACTCCATAACTTCCACAAGGACAACTTCTCCAGGCAGGTCAACAAAGAGGAACTATAACTGTCACACGGGCAAGTAAGGAGTAGTTTAAATAATGAAAGAGAGTGGCAGCAAGTACAGCAGCTGAGGTTAGGGCCTATTTGGAATCTCAGCAAGATCAAACAGAAACCCTTAACCCCTTCAACATCAAATAAAAATGAATCCGCTCCACTCATGTTAATCGCCGAGTGAATCCTAAGAGGACCTGCAATCTGTTTATCACCAAGGCCTTCTAATCCCACATACCGGAAAGGTCTCAGCTGGATCCAACACACTTGTGACAAGCGGAACTCTGCTTGTGATCCACAGAGCAGGAATCTCGGTGACCCCACCCACACCCTGTCCTTATAAGCCCTTTAGATACCCTACTCTTTTCCTACTAAAAACCCCCCTATCTCCCTCCAAATCTTCATCATGCGCCTGATCTTATTGCCTGAGCCTAGGGATTAGGCCCTCTACTGACTGCATGGTGATGGATTGGTTGGTATACACTGGGGCAGAATTGAAAGAAACCCCTGAATTCACATGTGTCTCACTAATTTTGTCCATATATTGCTTCTCACATAAAACACCTTGAAAAAGCAGTCATATCCCATCAACTTTTCCCCACTTTTTCATGTTACTCCCACTAACGTAAATGCATTTTATTGTGTTTTTATGTAGAAAGTGTTTATAAAGTGTAAAGGAAATGATACATTGTTTTCTAAACATTTTAAAGTCTGAAAATTATGACATTTGTCCTCAGCCCCCAGTATTCTGATGCCCCTAAATAAAGTCCCGAGAGACCAATTACCTCCAGATGTTGCCTAGTTAATAAGTGGAGTCCACCTGTGTGTAATGTATTCTCAGTATGACTACAGCTGTTCTGTGGAGGCCTGAGAGGTTTGTTTGAGATTATTAGGGATCACACAGCATCATGAAAATGAAGGAACACATCAGACAGGTCAGGGATCAGTTGTGGAGAAGAATTAAAAAAATGGGCTCTGAACATCTCACAGGGCACTATTCAATCTATTAACCAAAAATGGAATGACTATGGCACAACTGCAAACCTACCAAGACAGGGCCGTGCACCTAAGCCGACATCCCAAGCCAGAAGAGGACTAATTAGAGAAGCAGCCAAGAGGTCCATGGTCACTCTGGAAGAGCTGCAAAGATTACAGTTCAGGTGGGAGAATCTGTCTACAGGTCAACTGTTAATCATAAACTCCACAAATCTAGCCTTTATGAAAGAGTGGCAAGAAGAAAGCCAGGCGGCAGAGTTGTTGCACCGAGGTTTTTTTGAAGGCTTTAGGATCCCGTTTGATCCTGATGCCCCTGTTTTTCGCCCGGGTAACTTGAGGTTCCGCTAGGGAGCATCCGGAGGTCATGCAAGAAAAGCTATTCAAGGAGGGGGAGTTAGGCAGGATGGCGGATCCGTTTAAGGACCCTCCATTCCCTAATCTTAGGATTTTGCCATTGGGTGTGGTACCCAACAAAGAGTAGAAGAAATTGATGCTCATACATCATTTATCGTACCCAGCCGGGTTGTTGGTTAATCATGGGATCTCACCTGATGTGTCTGCGGTTTGTTACGTTTCGTTTGACAGGGCTTTGGATTTGGTGAGAGTTGCTGGACTGGGGGCGTTGATGGCGAAATCAGATATAGATGCTGCTTTTTGCTTGCTTCCGGTTTATCCGGATAGTTTTCATTTACTGGGGTGCATGTGGGAAGGGGAATTTTATGTGGATCGTTGCCTGCCCATGGGTTGTTCTATTTCATGTGCATATTTTGAAGCGTTTAGTTCCTTTGTGGAATGGGCAGTTCGGGATGTTGCAGGAGTCCACTCGGTGATTCATTATCTGGATGACTTCTTATGTGTAGGGACTGAGGGGTCCTCAGTTTGTTTGTTGTTGCTGTTCACCTTGGAGCAGATAGCACTTAGTTTTGGTATTCTATTGGCAAAGGAGAAAATGGAAGGGCCAGCAACTGTTTTATGATTTTTGGGCATTGAAATTGATACGGTGGCCATGGAGTGTCGGCTGCAAGAGGGGAAGTTGATTGATCTGAAGGTGTCAGTCCGAGCATTGCTTGCTGCTAAAAAGGTGAAATTGAGGGAGTTACAGTCCGTGTTAGGAAAGTTGAATTTCGCGTATCACATTATGCTGATGGGGCGGATATTTAATAGGAGGTTGACAAATGCAACTGCGGGTGTCACATCTCCGAATCACTTTGTCAGGGAAACTAAAGTGATGAAAGGGGACTTGTTGTTTGGGACTCCTTTTTAGACCGGTACAATGAAAGGATGCTATGGATGAGTAAGGTACTGTCCAATAGACAGCTGGAGCTGTTTACGGATGCGGCAGGAGCTGCATGCTTTGGAGCAATTTTTCAGAATCATTGGTGTATGGGTGAATGGCCACATTTATGGAGAGAGAAGGGGTTGGTTAAAAATTTAGCTTTGCTGGAGCTTTTCCTGATCGTGGTGGTGGTTGAGTTTGTTGGGTTTAGACTTCACAGGCAAGAAGGTTTGTTTGCATTGTGATAATATAGCAGTGTTCCATTCAATTAATACTCTTTCTGCGAAATTCACCCCTGGTAGTGGAATTGTTGAGGCATCTGGTGCTGCGATGTTTGGACTTCAACATTTGCTTCGTGGCGAAGCATGTGCCAGGCGTGGAAAATGAGGTAGCTGATGCCCTGTCCCATTTTCAGTTTTGCAGGTTCCAGAGCCTGGTGCCAGGAACAGATGAAGATGGAGAGCAGTGTCCAGATTGGCTGTGGGATCTGGCTTTGGCTTAGCCTATGAAGGGATTAAGAGATCGGTGACCGAGGCTACTTGGTGCCGATATCGGTCGGTGTGGCAGGAGTGGGAGGAATTGGAAAGTGGCGGTTTACTGGGGCTGGGCTACCAAGGAAGGGTTTTGGGGGTGTTGACGTTTGTTAGCGGAGATTTTGCAGTAGGCCGTCAGTATCGGTGATGGGGCACATGGTTAGCTTATTTAGCATTTTGGGTGAAGTTGCAAGGGGTCAAAGACGCTACAAAGGATTTTTTGGCGTCGTAGGCCATGAACGGTTTTAAGAACCACTGCGTTCTAAACCGGATTAGCTGGGTCAGAGACAATTGGTAGTGGTGTATGGTATACCGGCACATCATCTGTGTCCAGTTTCGCAGGTGGCAGGTGGACATGAGGATGGTTCATCGTTGTCAAAATTTCAGTTCATAGCAGTGTTGAACTTTTGTTTGGAGGTGGAGAGGTGCCAGGTGATTATGGGTCACAATCCTTTCGAATTGGGGCGGCGACGGAGGCTTCTAGATGGGGGTTGAGTGATGAGTTGATCCGCGTATCGGCAGATGGGAGTTCTCTCGCTTTCTCCCCTATGTACGGCTGCACTTGTTGAGGGGAGACGAGAATTGAGCGTGGGGGTGGATGGAGTTTGTTGTTTAATGCGGGATGGTTAACGGTTGTATGGCGTGTTTTGGTTGGTGTCTGTTAATGATGTTTCTTTTTATAGGTGCATGTTTGGTCTGGATACTCGGGCACTCATACGTTTATTGGGGAGCGTTGTGTGCGGACACACGCCCAAAGGGCCGGCAGCTTGGACTGGCAAGAGAGGACGCAGCGGGTAAAATGGATTGTGATACGCGGCATGACGTGGGGGAGAGTACTCCCAGAAGTCGCGTATTATGCCAGGGTTGATCAGGATCCCAATGTTCTGGTTTTGCATGTGGGAGGGAATGATTTGGGATTACGGGCGGCCATGGACTTGACGAGGGAGATTAAGTTGGACTTGCTGCGATTGTGGAGAGAGTTCCCGGGTCTGATTATAGTTTGATCAGACATCATGGCTCTGATGAGTTGGCATTTTGCCAGGTTGGTCGAACGGATTAATAAAGCCCGTATTAAGCTGAACAGGACAATTGGCCGGTTTGTTGCCCGGCATGGAGGTCTGGTGCTACGGCACAGAGATTTGGAGGAGTCAGTGGGCCAATATTTACGACGAGATGGGGTGCATCTTACTGACATTGGCTTGGATTTGTGGATGCTGGGATTGCGGGATGGTTTGGAGCAGGCCAGGGGGTGTGGAGGCCCTGGGCCACGTAAGGGGTCACGTGGCCGGTCTGTGGCAGGGGGATAGGTCCGATTCCAGAGGCTGGGAGTACCAATATTCGGTGATGGTATGAAGTCACTCATGGGTAGTGGCTTCGTAAAAGAAATTGGGAACTTGTGGGCGTAGGTCCTGCAAGTTCCAGGAAGGGGTATTTAAAGATGGAATGTTGATACCTCACACCTCGGGTCGGTTTGGTTTTGGTGGAAAGTTAGTTGAAAGGAGAGTTGAAGAGAGATGAAGTGAGAAGAGGTCGAGGAGAGAGGATCCAGAAGACTTGAACAGCGAGGAGCTCATCCTGGGTCACGGAACAACAGACAGCAGGCGAGGCAGATGGAGCTGTAGGGGCATGGGCAGAGGCAGAGAGAACCACTGTGCACCGATCAGTTTGATAAAAGCTGGTTGGGAACCAGGGGACCGGCCCTGAAGGTGGCAAGGAGATTCCATACTCCAACTACAGATCCGGACGCCACAGATCTATAGGAGCTGTGGTCCGGCGCCCAACACATCCGCCGAGGAGGTACCGTACTAGGGCCAGGGGACTAGGTACCGGTTGCCAGACAGGGCCCTTGGCTGCCGGATTGGTGCTCTGAGTGCGGAGGCATGTGCAGGAGAGAGGTGGACAGTTATCACTGGGAAAGCAACCCATGAGAGAAAGGAACAGAAAAAGGTGTCTTGGATGAGCTATCCCGGTTCTTTGAGGACTATCTGGACTGAGATTTGCAAGGAACAGTTCCCGGCGGCAATGCTAAAGTGAACACTAAGTAAACTGGGTATAGAAATCAGAAGCTGTGTGTGAGACTGTTTATTTTCCCGCCTGCAGACCGCCGACTGATAAGCCAAGCAGGCCACAGCAAACCTGCCCAAGTAGGGCTCATCCGTCTCCATCAGCCTGAAGAACCTCATGGCTTGCCAGCGCCGCAGACCACACTGGTTGCCCAGGGAACTGCTCCACCCGTGGAGTGCGATACCACTTTAACTTTGATTCCATCATCCCCAGAGGTCCCGCACCGCAGCATCGGCCATCAATAGCCGAACATCACGGGTGGCGTCAGACTTTAATCCCCCAAAACCGTACCTCCCAAACTTTTATTTGATACCACCAGGGTCATAGCCCGGTTCCGAGTAACCCACTGCCCTGGGGGCGCATTACAGCAACACCAAATATATGTATTTTTTAATTGATTTGAACTTTTATAGTTTTTTTTTCATCACGGGTAGCATCACAACAACCATCCCTAAAACCAAAATCCCTGAACCTTTTAGTGACACCGCCTGGGCACAGAGCCGGGTCTCGAACCCGTGACTCCCCAGAAGTACTGTAGCCCGGTATCCCATGGCGTGGGGGGGCGTGTCAAAAGCAGCCTGCAGCCATTCCTGAAAATGGCGCATTCATTGTAGTGCCATTTACAGTCACTTTACCAGGCTCTTCCAGCGGCCCTGGTGGCAGTGATATGCTGGGATAATAAGGGGTTAACATAAGCTTTGTATTGCCAGCTGGTATTAAAACCTTGGATTCTTAATGTCAGGCCAAGTTAGACCCGGCCATTTAGAATCTCAAATAAATAGTTAAAAAAGACACAACACAGAGACAAATAATTTTATTCAAAATAAAAACAAAGAGACACTTAGTGACTCCATCTTTATTAACCCCTCCCCACCCTCGTACCCCTCCATGAATGTCGTCCTCTCTCTTCCTGGACAGATGCAGCTCTGCTACATCAGAGACCATGAGGATAAGCAAAGCACCTCCTCTCACTGTGGTCTCTGATCACTGAATGAGTGAGAAGAGGCCTACTGTGTGGTAAGCGGTGATGTTACCCAGGATCTAAGTGAGCGGTTACTATAGCAATGGTGTCTTCGGGTCACCTCAGCAGGAGCGTATCCAGGGGGGTGCAGCCAGACCTTTTGCACCGGGCGCCACTTAGCAGGGGCGCCAGCGGCACTTCCACTTCCCCGCCAGTCTGGGGCCGCAGGGGCCACTGGGAGACTTGGTGGCAGCGTGTCCAGTGCGGGGTGACCGCAGGAGACCCCGGAAACTGTGTCACTGCCGGCGTCGCCAGTGTGTGATCGGAGGACGAAGGAGAGATGGCCTGGACGGGATGGGAGACAGCAGGGGTGAGTGACCGAGGAGCCGGGGGAGGAGGAGGGGGCGCAGCAGGGGTGACTGACCGAGGAAAGTTCCGACTCCACCCCCCCGGTCCTCAATCAAGGCTGCAGGGGTGGCGAGCTCAAATTTTTCCCCCCCAAAATAGATCTGTGCCCAGGGCGCCATCATACCTAGTTACACCACTGCACCTCAGTTACTCCCAGCTTCTACCCGGCTTCTATCTTTGTGTGAAACCGGACTTATTTATTTGTTTCTTGGATGTTATTTTTCCATGGTATAGTGCTATTATCTATTTAATTACTATGCATTACTTAGACTAGGGTCACATTTGGGAACTTGCATCCGTTGGAAGGATGCATTAAAGGATCCTTTTTTTTCCCTGGCCATTGTCATGGCATGTATGTTTATTTTTAGTGCATGCGTTAATACATGTGTTAACGCGTGGTACATATATGTACCATGCGTTAACGCATGCGTTTCCCATAGACTCCCATGTTAAACAAGTGCATGCGTTATTGCAAAAGCACCTAAACACGCTGCATACCGCATTTTTGGTGCACTTGCTAAAATGCATAGCGTCAAACACATTGCACTTTTGCATTGTGTTTTTTGCATTGGAGGCTATGGGTGCGTTTCAACATTTGCGCATGAAAATAACGCATGCATTTAGCAAATGCATGACACAAGTCTGACCCTAGCTTAAAATGCTCCAGATGAGCAGTAGGATGTTCAGATGGACGCAACTTGAGTTCTGAGTTAATTGGAAGTCAATGGGAAACTTGGACCTTTTTACAGAAATCTTGAGTTTCCCATTGACTTCCTTTATAATCGGTACTCGAGTTGTGTCCATCTGAGAGTCCGCTCATTAGGAGTAGTGAGCACTCGAGCATCTTCGTGCTCGCTAATCAAAAATTACCACCAGTTTATTAATTCATCAGGGAGATCTGCGTCTGGCCCATAGATCTTAAGAGCTCATTTGCATATAAAAAAATTATAGTTTTATCGGGAATCAGAGATCTCAAGGAATTATTTTATTCAACTTACTTAATACTACTGACAAATTCCGTTTAAGATAACTTAACATTGCAAAGTCCATTGATTAGTGTCAACTGTGGCTACGGCAATCAAGTCTCCTCTCAGCATTCAGCTAGATCATGCCTGAAACACATTTCTTAGGGCGGCTTCACACCACGGTTTCTGTGATCCGGGGCTGTCCGGTGTGAACCCCGGATCTGATTTCGGCCCCATAGTATTCCTATGGTGCCAGATGGCAGCTATTTGCCATCCGGTTTCCATCTGTCCGGGATGATCCAGGAGAATTCGAGTTTTTCTACTAGAGAGCTCCCCGCTGACATTTCATAGATTTTGAAATTTCAGCAGGGACAGCTCCTGAAACCTGCGATCTGCCCTCCGGTTCTGTTCTATCTGGGGCTGTCAGGTTCTGTCCGGTGCTTCCAGCAAAACATAGGACACAACCTGATAGACCAAAACTGTGGTGTGAAGCCATCCTTAGTTGAATACATCCCATGACAGGCTTATGTAACATAGCACAAAAAGAGGAAAAAACAGCGCCTCTCACACCGGTGGTGCAATTAATCCATCTTTAATTTATTCCAAACCGTCAAATAGCACAACGTTTCGAACTGCACATGGTTCTTTATCAAGCACAAAATATATTACCACCAATCTCTTTATATAGTACAAAACCCTCCACCTTGTTAACAAAGCACCAATCAATTTATAGAGTTACCACAACATTGTATAAAAGTACATATACATAACAATAAAACCACCCCAGGACCATAATTACATAGTGCGGACCTTACCCTAACATTCCATGTTTTCTGATCATATCAAGCGTCCATGGTCTCCATAACAGGTCTCTCAATCTAACTTCTCATGTGTTGTGGCCATCAGGAAGTCTCCATCGAATCCACTCCCTTGTTGTATCGTAACCATGGGAGCAGTTAACACAGTACACTCACTGTTTCGCCTCCCAGACATCTCCATCCAATCAACCACATTGTTCACTGCGCATCATCTCCAAGAATGATTTTCATTTGTCCTCCCGGCAACTTTACTGCGCATGCGCCGGCGTCTGGATTCAGTTGGCTCATTGTCCGAAGCGTCATCCTCGAAGCTTGGACCTAATAGGTCCTTAAGGATGTCAATCAAATCCTTATGATTGACGCATAAGTACCAAACAGGCTCTGCCTCTCCTTCAGTGAACCTGGGGATTAACTCATGGCGTCCCAGCGTATTTACTTATACTCCACTAGTCAATCCACAAATAAACAACAAATATTACAAGGAGATATTACATTTCCATATATCAACATATAATACAAGGAGACTTTATATTGCTTCATAAAATGCTATATATGACCCAGATGTTATTGTTTTTATCTTTAAAACCCTTTCAATTGTCTTAATCACACCTGCACCTATACACTCCATATAAAATGCAACTGTGACCATACCTAGATTATAGATAAGCCTCAAAGGCTCCCACCCGAGGCCACAAAATTTTCATGCATAGATACCCATGAGCAACATTAATTCCATAGTTAATGAAGCATTGTAAAGTCTTTACATCATCTCCCTGCTTTAATAACAGTGATATTCAGGAATATTCCCAATCTACCACAATAACCTTACAGTAGGAAAACCAAACAAACTTCAACTTGATATAAGATGTCAAGATCCTGCAACCAATTATAGTCCATGGTAGTCTAAATAGGGGGGCAAATTAAAAACAGTGTTAAAAATCACAAATACAGACAATTGTCAGCAAGAATCATCACCAGATGTCACATAGTCTCATTTGAGTAAACAACCCTTTTGATCGTATTCCATATTAAGGCCCTTGGGGTACATCGCTCCCAGCTCAAAAATCCACCTTAATTCTTTCTTCTTCAATACCGCCAGCCTATTACCACCCCTCCTCATCGGTGAGACGTCATCTATTATTTTATATCGCAGTTGGTTCACTGTGTGACCAACTGTTTTAAAGTGCTTTGGGATCGGGAGTTCCACCATTCCTTTCCGGATTGTACTTTTATGTTTACTTATTCTCGCCCGCGCCTCCATAGTGGTCTTCCCCACATAGAGGAGACCACATGGGCAGCAGACCACATACACCACAAAGTTACTACTACATGTATATCTCCCCCGTAGTGTGTATTTTTTTACCGGACAATGGATGGTGGAAAACTCTTCCCTTCAACATGTTATTACAACTCGCACATCCCAAGCAGGGAAAATTTCCCATGCTAGGTTGGCCAAAAGTCAGCTGTATGTCACGCCGCAAACCACCTACGTCAGATTTAACCAATGTATCTCTCAAATTGCGTCCCCTCCGATAAGAAAGGAGAGGTGGATGTTCAAACTCTTTTACATTGGGGTGTCCTCCCCTCAATATAGACCAGTGTCTCCTGATGATATTGGATACCTTAGTGCTCATCCCGTTATAGATAGTTACTAACGGTATACGTTTCTCAGATGTTTTAGGAACACCTCCATCCAGCAACTGCTTTTTGTCCAAAGCTAAGGCACGCTCCTTATAGAATCTTAAACTCTGTGCAGGGTAGCCCCTTTGTAGGAATCTATCGCACATTTCTTGTAATCTCTGATTAACTCTTCCCTCATCCGAGACTATAGGTTTTACTCTTATCAGTTGGCTCCATGGAAGAGATTCCACCATTTTTCTTTTGTGCTCGCTGGAAAATTGCAATGTACTATTTCGATCCGTCTATTTAACGTACAAATCAGTACTCAAAGTACCATTATTTTTATAAACCATAATGTCCGAAAATTGCACTTTTCCCAGCAAGCACACCATAGTGAAGCCCAACTCCGGGTAGATGCTATTCAGTTCATCAAAAAAGAGGTTCAACTCCTCCCTCGTCCCATCCCAGATAAAGAAGATGTCGTCGATGTAACGACGCCAGCACCTGACATGGCGCCAGTGAATGGACTTGTACACGTATTCGCTCTCAAGGACAGTCATATAGATGTTGGCATAAGTTGAAAAAATTCCTCCTGAGGACGAACTCCAGCAGCGCCAGAGCGAATCGTGCACAATCCGGTGCCATGTCAGAGGCTGCGAGCGTCACATCGATGGCATTAAGACCCTTATCATGTTCGATCGAGGTGTACAAAGACACCACGTCGAATGACACCAAATAAGATGTAGCCTCAACCTGCACACCCTCCAAAGACCCAATAAAATCCGTAGTGTCCCTCATGTATGACAGGGGCCATTATTGCAAATTTACGCAGTAGATGGTCCAAAAAAATCACCACCTTATTAGATACAGATCCTCTATCCGAAAGGATGGGACGTCCGGGCGGGTTTTTAAGGCTTGTGTAACAGGAGCACATTTTATAAAGCTTGTTTTACAATTTCCCTGAGAAAACACCTGGACCTTTATTCAGCATTTGAGAGTTGTTTTTCCTTTAAGTCACTTTTCTTTTTGGACATCTGGTATTTGTTCAAAATGGCACACCCGGTTCGCATATTTTGTAAAAAGTAAAAATTTTCTTTCATTTTATCTTTAACCTTATTCTTAAGGGTATGTTCCCACAGGACAGTTTTCTTGCGTTTTTGCTGCGAATAAAATTTCTGACTAGAAGGCGTGCACTCTGAGGTTTCTTTCATCTGTTGAGGTGCTGATTGAGGGGTCTGGTTAACCCAAGTAGACAGATTAAAAAGAAAACAATCGCACTCTCTTGTGTAAGTTTGCAGAAAAAAAGGGGTCTTTTTTATTCAGGAGCAGCGAGAAACCAACGTTTCGGTCCTTCCCGGACCTTGATCACGGTAGTTGCTGCAGGTTGTAAAATATATACAGGACATGGTCAGTATATACAAGAAATATTTACAATTTATACAGTTCACAATGATACTCCCATAGCAGGTATCCCCTGAGTGTTATCAAACAATACGGATTTATATAGTGTATCTATATGTAGCCCAGCTAGGAGGAGCGAGAGTATTCTTAAGAGAGATTTAGGGAACCTTTCAGGAATTAGTATATAATACAGTCTAAAAAATCTAAGTGTGCATGGTTTGGATAGGTATTGGTGGAAAAAATAATACTATATAGATTGAATTACCCTCCTTTGTCATATACGCTCCTATCCTGTTTCAGGTTGACGTCCCACTGGGTTTTCCAGCTGTTACAAATTATATACATTCATTTAGTTGCCAAAGTACTGGATCAGTGTTAGTATTTATATTTTACTGCTTTAAATTACCTTTTGAGGGTAGTAGAGCAAAGGTGCTTCCTTGCCCTTGTTCCAAGGTGCCTGGAGGTGGGAGAAGATGGAGTATAAAAGGAGGGGTTTCTTTATATATACCTGTATATACCATAGTTGAGGAGGGTTTACAAAGGTAGGCATGTAGTTCCAGTACGGATGTTCATGCACAGATCTATATTAATAGATTCAGTCTCATTACAGAGACCTATATGTGTACCGTTAGTATAGGCAGTATAGGGTCACATCATCTTAACAACGGAGTTTCATGTCAGGGGATATCGTGTGGGTACGCGCTCACCTTGATTATTGTTGATTAGGGTCCCGTCCCGGGTATTTCATCTATGTTGCGCGCCTGCCGCTGGTCCGTCCGCTCTATGAAGGAGCGGACCGGATCTGACCGCGGACGCCGGCGCCTGCGCATTGCCGGCGGAAGTGCGTCACCGGAAGTGACCGCACCTGCCACTCGGCTTGTAACTATGGTGATGATGCTTAGAAGGGCGGAAGTATGTCACAGACAGTGACTACGCTCACAGCACGCCCTGTTGTGGTAAAATGTAGGAGAAGTGCCACAGTCTATCCCATATTAGTAGTTTTTTGGCCATATCTTGGTACAATGATAACTGATTAATTCTAAAGTTAGATGTTGGGAAGAATGTGCATAAATTATTAAGTAGGATTCTTAAGTCCATGACTAGAGGTTGGTTAGTAGCACTAGGTGGATATGGGGTACGCAAGATATATATACACACATAGATTAGATTAGAAAGGTGATCACATATAAACTGGGCCCCAGTAGAGGGGGATCAGTATAGAGATATATCATGCTTATTTCATTTTACACTTTTACAATCTTCTTATGGGTGCACAAATACGTTATAGGGTACATATGTCCACATGATATAGGTGTGTGCTTCGTGGAGGATTGAGTCCTGTACGGGAAAAGAAAATACCAACAGAAACACAGGGGGTCCCAACCCGTAGTCACAGAAAAACAGAGAAACAAATATTATGCAAAAATTATCCATAAATCTATGTAAGACATCCGCAGCAAGACTAACATGTACTACAATCTCTTACCCTCCTGGTGCACGACTATAGACAGATAAGGTGGTGCGATAATCACGTTCCTTAGTACATCTAGAAGAAGTGGTTATAGAAAAAGACATTAGTGTCAGGTCAAGCAAGCCAGTCTATTTCCCTGTTTAGCCCTTTTGGATGTAAGGTTTGGAGTGTATAAATCCAGAAGCTTTCTCTCGTTTTTAGGAGTTGTAAATGGTTGCCACCCCTGCGGGGTCTGTTGACCTGTTCAATCACCTGGTATCTCAGTTGAGAAACCGAATGTTTTGCCTCATTGAAATGGTATTTGTTTCTCTGTTTTTCTGTGACTACGGGTTGGGACCCCCTGTGTTTCTGTTGGTATTTTCTTTTCCCGTACAGGACTCAATCCTCCACGAAGCACCACCTATATCATGTGGACATATGTACCCTATAACGTATTTGTGCACCCATAAGAAGATTGTAAAAGTGTAAAATGAAATAAGCATGATATATCTCTATACTGATCCCCCTCTACTGGGGGCCCAGTTTATATGTGATCACCTTTCTAATCTAATCTATGTGTGTATATATATCTTGCGTACCCCATATCCACCTAGTGCTACTAACCAACCTCTAGTCATGGACTTAAGAATCCTACTTAATAATTTATGCACATTCTTCCCAACATATAACTTTAGAATTAATCAGTTATCATTGTACCAAGATATGGCCAAAAAACTACTAATATGGGATAGACTGTGGCACTTCTCCTACATTTTACCACAACAGGGCGTGCTGTGAGCGTAGTCACTGTCTGTGACATACTTCCGCCCTTCTAAGCATCATCACCATAGTTACAAGCCGAGTGGCAGGTGCGGTCACTTCCGGTGACGCACTTCCGCCGGCAATGCGCAGGCGCCGGCGTCCGCGGTCAGATCCGGTCCGCTCCTTCATAGAGCGGACGGACCAGCGGCAGGCGCGCAACATAGATGAAATACCCGGGACGGGACCCTAATCAACAATAATCAAGGTGAGCGCGTACCCACACGATATCCCCTGACATGAAACTCCGTTGTTAAGATGATGTGACCCTATACTGCCTATACTAACGGTACACATATAGGTCTCTGTAATGAGACTGAATCTATTAATATAGATCTGTGCATGAACATCCGTACTGGAACTACATGCCTACCTTTGTAAACCCTCCTCAACTATGGTATATACAGGTATATATAAAGAAACCCCTCCTTTTATACTCCATCTTCTCCCACCTCCAGGCACCTTGAAACAAGGGCAAGGAAGCACCTTTGCTCTACTACCCTCAAAAGGTAATTTAAAGCAGTAAAATATAAATACTAACACTGATCCAGTACTTTGGCAACTAAATGAATGTATATAATTTGTAACAGCTGGAAAACCCAGTGGGACGTCAACCTGAAACAGGATAGGAGCGTATATGACAAAGGAGGGTAATTCAATCTATATAGTATTATTTTTTCCACCAATACCTATCCAAACCATGCACACTTAGATTTTTTAGACTGTATTATATACTAATTCCTGAAAGGTTCCCTAAATCTCTCTTAAGAATACTCTCGCTCCTCCTAGCTGGGCTACATATAGATACACTATATAAATCCGTATTGTTTGATAACACTCAGGGGATACCTGCTATGGGAGTATCATTGTGAACTGTATAAATTGTAAATATTTCTTGTATATACTGACCATGTCCTGTATATATTTTACAACCTGCAGCAACTACCGTGATCAAGGTCCGGGAAGGACCGAAACGTTGGTTTCTCGCTGCTCCTGAATAAAAAAGACCCCTTTTTTTCTGCAAACTTACACAAGAGAGTGCGATTGTTTTCTTTTTAATCTGTCTACTTGGGTTAACCAGACCCCTCAATCAGCACCTCAACAGATGAAAGAAACCTCAGAGTGCACGCCTTCTAGTCAGAAATTTTACATTGGATCTTGGCTGCTGCACCAGAGTTCTACGAATGTCAACCGACTCCTTCACCTATGATGATACTGCCCGAGATGATATCGTGGCCCAAGTTACTGAATCAACCGAATTTTTGAAGGTACCTAGCAAGGATTTGAGAGCGAGGGATTTCGAGAGAGAAAAACGGAAATTCGTTTCTTTTGATCTACACTGCAGAACACTGGCAGAGTATTACCGCCAGAAGAAGATACCCCGAGGACTGAGGAGCAATTTAAGACCAACCTTATTCTCAGAAAGTGAAGAGTATTGTAAGAAGTTTCAACAGATCTTGAAGAAATGCTCTTTTGACCTCATTGCCCTGACCATCGAACATTTAAGAACAGCAATCTCAGAAACAAAGGAAAAGATCTCTGTGATTGAGGCACAACTCGTGGGCTCGTTCACATCTAATGACCTGACAGACCTAAAAAACAGAGTCAACGAGTCTATAGCCAACTATAGAAGAATCCTACAGGAGAGAAAACGGCAGAAATTTCAGAGAGACACTGAAGATTACGAGTTGAATAAAGTGTACAGATGGAACGAACCCGCTCCATATATACCAAGACCATGGCCAAGAGCACCGCAACATCCCCAATCCCCAAGTTCTGGCAGCGATTCGGGTTCCGGACCGAGGGGAGGAGCTCCTTTTTTAGGACCCTACCCAAGAAGAGGTACCCCACGAGGAGGTCAAGGAGGCGGAGGACAACCCAGAATGAGGACCAGATCGCAGGTAAGGGTCCCAACCTGATAGTAAATATCTCTCACTATATTCTCTCTCCAATAGAATTTAAAGTATTGAATAGAGGTTTAAGCTTTTGCCCGACACCCAAATGGGACTCCTTTAACCTTGAAAGGGATTTACAAAACTTCTACAGAACCATTAGATTAAAGACACACTTTGAGTCAAGCCAGACGAGCCAGAGTACTAGAACACCTGGTACACAAAAGGCAGTCAGTATCTCTACCCTAGGATTACGCAACAAAAGTAACTTTATGCCACCAAAGACATATAATGCAACGGAAACGTTTATCTCACTAGTTGAGCAAGATGTAAGAGAACATCTACATGAACACAAACTAGGTTTCTTCCCCATTCGCAATAATATCACTCACATTGAACGTCAAGCCCTACACGCACTCCAACACAACAAAGACATTACTATTAAACCGGCAGATAAAGGCAATGCGATTGTAGTTATGAATACCTCAGACTATGTAAAAGAAATTCGCAGACAACTTGATGACTCAGACACATATAAAAGAATTAATAGTGACCCTACAGGTAAGATCAAGAACAGAATTCAGACAATCATACAATTCTATATGAGAAAGAACACCATAGATGAAAAAACCGCTACATTCCTAACCAAATCAGACCCCGTAACACCGGTAATTTATATACTACCAAAAATCCACAAAAATCTGAATAATCCACCAGGACGACCGATAGTAGCTTCCACCGAATCTATTCTCTCTCCATTATCAATCTTTCTTGAAAAAATTCTCACCCCATTGGCATATAAAACAAAATCCTTCATTTTGGATACAAACAGCTTTTTAGCCAAACTTAATACGCTGGGTAAGCTACCCATTGATTGTATCTTACTTACTCTCGATGTTAATAGTCTTTATACCTCTATAGACCATGAAAAAGGTATCCTTGCAGCCAAAGAGGCTCTTCTAGAATCAGAATATTCTCAAGATGAAATTCAATTGTGTTTAGACCTATTGGCAACAGTCTTAAAAGAAAACTTTTTTCTGTTCCAAGACGATTTCTTCTTGCAAACGCGTGGGACCGCAATGGGGGCCAATATGGCTCCGGCGTATGCAAATTTATATATGGACAATTTCGAAAGGACATATATATATTCACATCCACTGTTTCAGAAAAATGCCACCATTTGGATTCGCTATATTGATGACATTTTTTGTATCTGGAATGGCAGCCCCATGGAGTTGGAGCTGTTCTTTTCAGACATCAACAAGATAAGACCTGAACTCACCTTCACCATGCAGTATGACTTAAATGAAATCAACTTCCTAGATGCCAAAGTTTTTAAGAAAATGGATGGCAGCCTAGGAACAGATATTTACAAAAAACCCACTGACCGTAACGGCCTATTACATTTTGACAGTTGCCACCCCAACTCTACTAAAACTAGCTTACCAAGATCCCAACTTCAGAGGGTAGCCAGACTTGTGTCGGAGGGTGACTCTCTTCCATTGAGACTGCGCGAGATGGGTGACAAATTCCGCGAAAGAAATTATCCTGAGGAACTTATCCAATCAGAGACAACACGAATCTTAAATCACGAAACGTCAACATCTCCCGCGGTCAAAGTGGATAGAGTGCCCTTTGTACACACTCACCACCCAACGATGCCCAAAATATACAATATCATAAAGAAACATTGGCCACTCCTAAAGAAGGCATACCCAAAAATCAATATTTTTGAGCATCCCCCACTAATGTGCAAAAGGAGACCCCCTAACTTAAAGAATTCTCTGATTAGAGCAGATATTGGTAGCAACACAAAACTACCAACACAAACATTCTTGCATACACAACGTAAAGGAACCTTTCCTTGTCTTAGCTGCGCTGCATGCTCAAATGTGATTAAAGGGGACCACTTTACACACCCACGGACAGGTAAATCATACCCGATTAAAGGATATCATACATGCAACTCGAACTATGTAGTTTACCTAATCAAATGCCCTTGCGGCTCACTGTATGTCGGTGAAACTACTCAACACATCAAAGACAGAATAGCGAGTCACAAATCTACTATTAGGTGTGAGAAAAACTGGCTACCAATCCCACACCATTTCAATGAGGCAAAACATTCGGTTTCTCAACTGAGATACCAGGCGATTGAACAGGTCAACAGACCCCGCAGGGGTGGCAACCATTTACAACTCCTAAAAACGAGAGAAAGCTTCTGGATTTATACACTCCAAACCTTACATCCAAAAGGGCTAAACAGGGAAATAGACTGGCTTGCTTGACCTGACACTAATGTCTTTTTCTATAACCACTTCTTCTAGATGTACTAAGGAACGTGATTATCGCACCACCTTATCTGTCTATAGTCGTGCACCAGGAGGGTAAGAGATTGTAGTACATGTTAGTCTTGCTGCGGATGTCTTACATAGATTTATGGATAATTTTTGCATAATATTTGTTTCTCTGTTTTTCTGTGACTACGGGTTGGGACCCCCTGTGTTTCTGTTGGTATTTTCTTTTCCCGTACAGGACTCAATCCTCCACGAAGCACCACCTATATCACTATCAGACACTATATCACATTTTACATCACATGGATTCCCTGCTGGGAGTTCCAATATACAGAGGAAGGTAACATGGCTCTATCCTTACAATATGTTTTTATCCATTAGCTTTACTTCCACTTTTTCTTTCTTTCTTTCTTTCTTTCTTTCTTTCTTTCTTTCTTTCTTTCTTTCTTTCTTTCTTTCTTTCTTTCTTTCTTACTTTCTCTCTCTCTTTCTTTCGTTCGTTCGTTCTTTCGTTCGTTCTTTTGTTCTTTCTTCTCAGTTTGACTCTTTTAATTTCTCTTTTTTTTCTGTCTATTCTATTTGGCCAATTTTTGTACTCCCCATCTCCTCTTGTTGATAGTCTCCAGAATATACTAGCCAACACCTTCTCAAATTTTAACTCCTTCCTTAAAGGGAATCTGTCACGTCAAAATCCATATGTAACTGATATCATTGTCTAATTCCTTGGCTGTTGAAAGTCAATCACAGTGATCCTGTCTCCAGCTATAGAAGAGGTGGTCAGAGCCCCTTTTATAAGCTGGAGCGCTGCAGGGGGCGGGGTTCACCCCCTCCAGCGCTGATGGGGACACTCCCCATCATCTACATCAAGATGGCAGCGGCGCAGGCACTTTTGCCGGCTGCCACTTGTTCCCGCCACCGCCTGGATGGACCAGGTAAGCCGCCGCTTCTCTGCAGCCCGATCTCCCTGCATGGGGGGATCAGACTGTAGAATAACAATCTGGCAGCCCAGGCAGTGTGATCCACTAAGTGGATCACAATTCCTGGGCTGCCAAATTGCTATTCTGCAGCCCAACCCCCCTGCATGGGGGATCGAGCTGCAGAAAGTGATCTGACAGTCCAGGCACAGTGATCCACTAAGTGGATCACAGTGCCTGGGCTGCCAGATCGCTATTCTGCAGTCAGATCCCCATATGCAGGGGGATCGGGCTGCAGAGAAGCGGCGGTTCACTTGTTCCATCCATGCGGTGGGAAGAAGTGGTGCCTGGACTGTAAGATCGCTTTTTGCAGCTCCCCAATGCAGGGGGATCTGGCTGCAGAATAGCGATCTGGCAGCCCAGGCACTGTGATCCACTTGGTGGATCACTGGCCTGGGCTGTCAGATCGCTTTCTGCAGCTCGATTCCCCATGCAGCCCAGGCACTGTGATCAGGGCCGTATTTGGAGTTCCTGCTGCCCTAGGCACTGTCAGCGGGACACCTTCCCACCCCCCATCATGGACAATCACCCCCCCCATCACAGCCGTCCCCCCAAATTTCATGTAGCTTCTCACCCCACATTCCATCATGTAGCACATATAAAAGGTTTGTAGGATTGTCCAACCACACTACAGAGGCATACAGGTAGGATGTTTACATTGTGAGCACCAATGGGGACAGTGTTGATGGTGTATGTAATGTGCTATGGAGTTAATCTAATATATAAAGCTGAATGTGTGTGTGTGTGTGTGTGTGTGTGTGTGTATGTTTGTATATCTGGGATTGGCATCTACACCATCGCAACTACAGCCACAAAATTTTGCACAGTCACACATCTGGACCCCGAGAGGGTCTTAGGCTATGTTGTGAGGCGAAATTTTAACCCTGCGCATTCCAGTTCACCAAACAATTTTGCCCCTATCTACATAATGGGGAAATGGTGAATGGAAAAGTGTTGGAGGAAAATCCACAGCTGTCAGCTATAGCCACAAAATTTTGCACAGTCACACGTCTGGACCTGGAAGCGTCATAGGCTATGTTGTGAGGCAAAATTTTAATCCCGCGCATTCCAATTCACCAAACAATTTTGCCCCTATCTACATAATGGGGAAAAAGTGACAGTTACCAGTTGACAGTTGTGAATGAGAGGGACCTAATGATAGCGCCAAAGACTAATAGCACATACCAGCATATAGTCACTAAGGTGGGGCCCCAACATGAGATATTCACCACGCACGGGGACATGTATACACACCACACGCACACAAAGAGTAACAGCAAGTGTATAGTCGCTAAGGTGCAGCCCCAACATTGGATACTCACCACGCACCTGAACAAACACACACACCACAAAGAGACACACACAACACAGAGACACCCCCACACACCCCACGGGGACACACACACCCTATAGCGACACATGCACTCACCCCACAGGGACACACACACCATAAAGAGACACACACAACACAGACACACACACCACACAGACCCCCCCACAGGGACACACACACATAGCCACCCTATAGGGACACATGCACTCACCCCACAGGGACACACACACACCACAAAGAGACACACACCCACCAAACAGACCCCCCCACAGGGACACACACACATACACACCCTATAGGGACACATGCACTCACCCCACAGGGACACACACACACACCACAAAGAGACACACACACCCCACACAGACAACCCCCACACAGGGACACACACACATACACACCCTATAGGGACACATGCACTCACCCCACAGGGACACACACACACACCACAAAGAGACACACACAACAGAGACACACACCAAACAGACCCTCCCCCCACAGGGACACACACACATACACACCCTATAGGGACACATGCACTCACCCCACAGGGACACACACATACACACGACAGGGACACAGGCATCACACAGACACACAGATGTGCACAAATCACCTCACACAACTCGCCTCATACATGTGCTATCTTTAATTTCCAAACATAAACATGTGATTAAAAACAGCTAATGTGCAACACATGTGCCATATAGGAATTAAGGCAGATGTCAGTTATATGAGCTGTCTATTATGTGTATGTGTGAGGTAACATATACTGCCCGGCCAGGGGGAGGGTTTACTGTTGGCTGAAGATTTATTAGGCTGCCTATAGCAATCAATCACAGCTCAGCTTCTGATTAAGTCAAGGTCATTATATGACATTCTTTATGTGTATTTTGTGAGGTAACATAATACTGACTGCCGGCCGGGGAGGGTTTACTTTGAATGAAAGATATTATTAGCTCTATAGTCAATCAATACAGCTCAGCTTCTATTTTCTACTGGTCATTAATATGCATATTCAAATTCTATTTCTGCTTAGCTATACATCAGTTATTTTTAACTGGACGTAGCGGGGTACAACAGCTAGTAATGTAATATAAATGCAAAAAATATTTATTCTTAATATTAGTCACATACCAGATCTGGTCTTCTATTTGAGGTCTGGTCTCTGAGCGATATTGCTGCTGTTCGCTGTCTTCTCTTTTGACACTTGCAGTGCGGTGGACAGGAGCATAACTGTAATAACAAGAAATATGGTGTGTAACTGACTGAGCATAACTTCCATCATGTCCAGCAGATTGGATCTACAGGATTTTTATTACGGTACGACATACTGGTGTGAACTTGACTATGCAATGCGTGATTATATTGCATTGCAGTCGGACTAATGTTATTCAAAGTCTGAGAGCACATTGGCGTGTGTTGGACGCTTTTTTTCTCATCCAGATTCTGCATGAGAAAAAAGTCGCAACATGCTGTGACAGTATGAGATTCACACAGAGGGGTACACCAAAATTCAGTGTAACACCTTCACTGCCAGGTACAGCATGACACAGAGGGATACACCAAGCCCCTGAGTAACCCCTCCACTGCCAGATACATTACATAGGGGTATACCGAGCCCCAGAGTAACCCCTCCACTGCCAGGTACTTGACATAGAGGGGTACACCGAGCCCCAGAGTAACCCCTCCACTGCTAGGTACATGACATAGAGGGGTACACCGACCCCCAGAGTAACCCCTCCACTGCCAGGTACAGCATGACACAGAGGGGTACACCAATTTACCACCACCCCCCTGTCTCCCATGCACATTCCATCCCCCCATCTCCCATACACATCCCAGCCCCCCATCTCCCATGCACATCCCAGCACCCCCCCAGCCTGCCATGCACATCTCAGCACCACCTGCCATCTCCCATTCACATCTCAGCACCACCCGCAGTCTCCCATGCACATCGCAGCACCACCCGCCGTCTCCCATGCACATCCCAGCACCCCACCCCGTCTGCCATGCACATCCCAACACCTCCCTGCCTTGCATATCCCAACACCACCCCTGTCTCCCATGCACATCCATCCCAGCACCCTCATCTCCCATGCACATCCCAGCACTCCCCCTGCCATGCACATCCATCCCATCACTCCCCCTGCCATGCACATCTATCCCAGCACCCCCCCGTCTCCCATGCACATGCATCCCAGCACCCCCATCTCCCATGCACATCCATCCTAGCACCCCCCATCTCCCATGCACATCCATCCTAGCACCCCCCATTTCCCATGCACATCCATCCCAGCACCCCCTGTCTCCCATGCACATCAATCCCAGCGCACCCCATCTCCCATGCACATCCCAGCACCCCACCCGTCTGCCATGCACATCCCAACACCTCCCTGCCTTGCATATCCCAACACCACCCCTGTCTCCCATGCACATCCATCCCAGCACCCTCATCTCCCATGCACATCCCAGCACTCCCCCTGCCATGCACATCCATCCCATCACTCCCCCTGCCATGCACATCTATCCCAGCACCCCCCCGTCTCCCATGCACATCCATCCCAGCACCCCCATCTCCCATGCACATCCATCCTAGCACCCCCCATCTCCCATGCACATCCATCCTAGCACCCCCCATTTCCCATGCACATCCATCCCAGCACCCCCCGTCTCCCATGCACAACCTTCCCAGCCTGCCATGCACATCTCAGCACCACCTGCCATCTCCCATTCACATCTCAGCACCACCCGCAGTCTCCCATGCACATCGCAGCACCACCCGCCGTCTCCCATGCACATCCCAGCACCCCACCCCGTCTGCCATGCACATCCCAACACCTCCCTGCCTTGCATATCCCAACACCACCCCTGTCTCCCATGCACATCCATCCCAGCACCCTCATCTCCCATGCACATCCCAGCACTCCCCCTGCCATGCACATCCATCCCATCACTCCCCCTGCCATGCACATCTATCCCAGCACCCCCCCGTCTCCCATGCACATCCATCCCAGCACCCCCATCTCCCATGCACATCCATCCTAGCACCCCCCATCTCCCATGCACATCCATCCTAGCACCCCCCATTTCCCATGCACATCCATCCCAGCACCCCCTGTCTCCCATGCACATCAATCCCAGCGCACCCCATCTCCCATGCACATCCATCCTAGCACCCCCCGTCTCCCATGCACAACCTTCCCAGCACCCCCATCTCCCATGCACATCCATCCTAGCACCCCCCGTCTCCCATGTACATACATCCTAGCACCCCCCGTCTCCCATGCACATGCTTCCCAGCACCACCCACATCTCCCATGCACATCCATCCCATCAACCCCCGTCACCCATGCACATCCATCCCAGCACCCCCCTTTCTCCCATGCACATCCCAGCACCCCCCCACCATCCCCATGCACATCCCAGCACCACCTGTCTTCCATGCACATTAATCCCTGAAACCCCCCCTCTGCCTGCCATGCACATCCATCCCATCACCCCCCTGCCTGCCATGCGCATCCATCCCATCACCCCCCCGCCTGCCATGCAAATCCCAGCAACCACCCCCCGCCTGTCATGCACTGTGATGCACATCCCAGATCCAAGCACTCCCCCCTGCCATGTGCATCTCAAAGTGCACACCGCTCTCCCCCTTGGCCCCCCGCTTCTTTGGCTCTAAAGCGCCTTACCTGCTCCCAGCTCCCGCCTCCAGGCAGATCCAGCGACGTCTTCTCTTCTCTCCCGCGCTCCGCAGATGCTAGCAGTGTGGTGACTCATCACCTGCTGCCAGGCGCTGTGACGCTGTATGTTGGGGCGGGGAGCCGAATGGACTCCACTGACCCCAGAAGTGCAGTGGCGCGCACATTCATTTGCAATCGTGCCTTAAAAGCACAATTGCAAATGATTGCTGATCCCCTGGGCCAACTCCCCCCTCCAAAAACTCTCCAGATTTAATAGAGAGTTTGGATGAGGGAGGGGGATTTAAAAAAAAAAAACCAAGAACAAATAAAAGACATTTTTTTTAACTTGCCCCTAAAGCTGCTCACTTGACATCTGGCGCCCTAGGAACGTGCCTACGGGTGCCTAATGTTAAATACGGCGCTGACTGTGATCCGCTATGGACGGTGGATGTAGCAGAGGTGATTGAGCATCGTGGGACCTTCGTTGTGGACTACGTCGGATCTTTATAATAAAGATGGATTCAGAATTTTGTTTGTGTTTTTTTTTCAAATAATAAGCTTTTTCTTTGTGTGGTGTATTTTTTTTGACTATTTACTAGAGATTCCTAATGGCCGGGTCTAACATTGGCCCGACATTATGAATCTCGGGCTTAGTGCCAGCTGCCAATAAAAAAGCTGGCATTAACCCCTTTATTAAGGCGAAAATAACCCCTTTATTACCCAGTTTGCCACCGGCACCAGGGCAACCGGAAGAGTCTGGGTACAGTGCCAGAAAATGGTGCTTCAATGAATGCACCATTTTCTGGGGCGACTGCGGGCTGCAATTTGCAGCATGGGGGGCCCAGAATGCTTGGGCCTCTCCATGCTGAGGATTCCAGCCCCCAGCTGCCTAGTTGTACGTGACTGGGACAAAATATGGTGGAGCTCCACGTTGTTTTTTTTCTAGAATTAGTTCTAGAAATAAAAAAAAAATGGGTTTCGCTGTATTTTTGGTTGCCAGCCAGGTACAACGAGGCAGCTGGGGGTAGGTGGCAACCCGTAGCTGCCAAGTTGTACCTGGCTTGACCAAAAATATGGCGGAGCCCCAAGTCATTTTTTTTTCTAGAATTAGTTCTATAAATAAAAAAAAAAGATGGGCTTTGCTGTAATTACTTCTACAAATAAAATGACTGAGCTTTGCCTTATTTTTGGTTACCAGGCAGGTACAACTTGGCAGCTGGGGGGCTGTAATCCTCAGCGTGGAGTCCCAAAGATTCTGGGACCCCACACTGCAAATTGCAAGCCACAGCCACCCCAGAAAATATCTCATTCATTAGAGGCGCCATTTTCTGGTGCTGTACCCCAACTCTTCCAGTTGCCCTTGTGCTGGTGGCACATAGGGGCTCTCCATACGCGACATGGTGTCCGCTAACAAGTTGAATGGAAAATTAGCTTCAATTGTTAGCAGACACCATGTCGTGGATGGAGAGCCCCTTTGTGCCTAAACATTGGAGCGGGGGGGGGGGCAGAGGGAGTGGGGGCCACGGGGAGCAAGGGGGCAGAAAGAGCAGAGGTGGGGCAGGAGGAGCACCTCCATCCTGCCCCCCGTATCCATCCTGCCCCCCGCCGGCTCCATCTTCCCCCCCACTTGCTCCATTCTGCCACCCCGCCACCATCCTGCCCTGCTGGCTCCATCCTGCCCCCTCCCCCCATCCTGCTCCTCCGGCTCCATCCTGCCCCTCTGGCTCCATCCTGCCCCCTGCGGCTCCATCTTGCCCCCCCCGACTCCATCCTGACCCCCCGGCTCCATCCTGCCCTCCACATCCATCCTGCCCCGCCGGCTCCATCCTGCCCCACCCCCGGCTCCATCCTGCCCCACCCCCGGCTCCATCTTGCCCCCGACCGGCTCCATCCTGCCCCCCCAGCTCCATCATGCCCCCCTGGCTCCATCATGCCCCCCCTGGCTCCATCCTGCTTCCCCCCAGCTCCATCCTGCCACCCCCGCATCCATCCTGCCCTGCCGCCTCCATCCTGTCCCCCCGCATCCATCCTGCCCCCCGCATCCATCCTGCCCCGCTGGCTCCATCCTACTGCGCTGGCTCCCACCTGCCCCCCCGACTCCATCCTGCCCCCCCGCATCCATCCTGCTCCCCACATCCATCCTGCCCCCCAGGCTCCATCCTGCCCCCCCTGGCTCCATCCTGCCCCCCCGAATCCATCCTGCCCCCCCTGCATCCATCCTGCCTCCCCCCATCCATCCTGTCCCCCCGCATCTATCCTGCCCCCCCCCCCCCCCGCATCCATCCTGTCCCCCCACATCCATCCTGCACTACCGGCACTATCCTGCCCCCCCGCATCCATCCTGCCCCGTCGGCTCCATCCTGCCCCCCCCTGCATCCATTCTGCCCCCTGCATCCATCCTGCCCCCCCCCGCATCCATCCTGCCCCGCCGGCTCCATCCTGCACCCCCCACCACTATCCTGCCCCCCCCGCCATGAGCCTGCCCTGCCGGCTCCATCCTGCCCCCCCACCACCATCCTGCTCCGCTGGCTCCATCCTGCCCCGCCAGCTCCATCCTGCCCCGCTCGCTCCATCCTGCCCCGCCGACTCCATCCTGCCACTCCCGCATCCATCCTGTCCCACCGGCTCCATCCTGCCCCGCCGGCTCCATCCTGCACCACCCACCACTATCCTGCCCCCCCCCACCATGAGCCTGCCCTGCCGGCTCCATCCTGCCCCCCTCCACCATCCTGCTCCGCTGGCTCCATCCTGCCCCGCCAGCTCCATCCTGCCCCGCTCGCTCCATCCTGTCCCGCCGGCTCCATCCTGCCACTCCCGCATCCATCCTGTCCCACCGGCTCCATCCTGCCCCGCCGGCTCCATCCTGCCCCCCTGCATCCATCCTGCCCCCCGCATCCGTTATGCCCCCCCGCCTCCATCCTGCCCCGCCAGCTCCATCCTGCCCCGCTCGCTCCATCCTGCCCCGCCGGCTCCATCCTGCCACTCCCGCATCCATCCTGTCCCACCGGCTCCATCCTGCCCCCGGGCTCCATCCTGCACCACCCACCACTATCCTGTTCCCCCCCACCATGAGCCTGCCCTGCCGGCTCCATCCTGCCCCCCCACCACCATCCTGCTCCGCTGGCTCCATCCTGCCCCGCCAGCTCCATCCTGCCCCGCTTGCTCCATCCTGCCCCGCTGGCTCCATCCTGCCACTCCCGCATCCATCCTGTCCCACCGGCTCCATCCTGCCCCGCCGGCTCCATCCTGCCCCCCTGCATCCATCCTGCCCCCCCGCATCCGTCCTGCCCCCCCGCATCCATCCTGCCCCGCCAGCTCTATCCAGCACCTGCACCACCATCCTGCCCCCTCCCCACCATCCTGCCCCACCCCCCCCCGCCATCAGCCTGCCCCGCCGGCTCCATCCTGCCCCCCCACCACCATCCTGCTCCGCTGGCTCCATCCTGTCCCACCAGCTCCATCCTGCCCCGCTCGCTCCATCCTGCCCCGCTGGCTCCATCCTGCAACCCCGCATCCATCCTGCCCCGCCGGCTCCATCCTGCCCCCCTCGCATCCATCCTGCCCCGCCAGCTCCATCCTGCCCCCTGCATCCATCCAGCCCCCCCGCATCCATCCTGCCCCGCCGACTCCATCCTGCCCCCCCCCACCCCGCCACCATCCTGCTCCCCCGGCTCCATCCTGCCTCGCTCGCTCCATCCTGCCCCGCTCGCTCCATCCTGCCCCCCTTCCCGCTCCATCCTGCCCCCCTTCCGGCTCCATCCTGCCCCCCTTCCCGCTCCATCTTGCCCCCCTTCCCGCTCCATCCTGCCCCGCTCGCTCCATCCTGCCCCTCCGACACAATCCTTCCCCCCCCCATCACTATCCTGCCCCCCTTCTCCATCCTGTCCCCCTGGCAGTTAGCTGTCATGTGACCGATCAGTTGATCGTTTTCCCAGGCAACGACAGGTCGTAAAGGCCTGTAGGTCTAGAAGATGGAGGTGGAGTGAGGCGGCGGACTGAGGATTTTTTTATTTTTACTTTTACTATGGAGGAGCGGGGGCCAGGAGGAGCGGGGGCCCGCGGGGAGCGGAGTATCACCATATACCATAGTGCTGCTATACATGTGCTATGATGTACTGCCATATACCATAGCGCTGCTGTACATGTACTGTAATGTATCGCCCTATACTATAGTGCTGCTATACATGTACTGTAATGTACCGCTATATACCATAGCACTGCTATACATGTAGTGTAATATACCGCCATATACTATAGTGGTGCTTTACATGTACTGTAATGTACCGCCATATACTATAGTACTGCTATACATGTACTAAAATGTACCACCACATACCATAGCGCTGCTATACATGTACTGTAATGTACCGCCATATACCATAGCGCTGCTATACATGTACTATAATGTACCGCCATATACTATAGTGTTGCTATATATGTGCTGTAATGTACCGCCATATACCATAGTGCTGCTCTACATGTACTATAATGTACCGCCACATACTATAGCGTTGCTATACATGTACTGTAATGTACCGCCATATACCATAGCGCTGCTATACATGTACTGCAATGTACCGCCATATACTATAGTGCTGCTATACATGTACTGTAATGTACCGCCATATGCTCTAGTGCTGCAATACATGTACTGTAATGTACCGCCCTATACTATAGTGCTGCTATACATGTACTGTAATGTACCACCATATACCATAGCGCTGCTATACATGTACTGTAATGTACCGCCATATACTATAGTGGTGCTTTACATGTACTGTAATGTACTGCCATATACTATAGTACTGCTATACATGTACTGTAATGTACCACCATATACCATAGCACTGCTCTACATGTATTATAATGTACCGCCATATACTATAGCATTGCTATACATGTACTGTAATGTACCGCCATATACTATAGTGCTGCTATACATGTGCTGTAATGTACCGCCATATACCGTAGCGTTGCTATACATGTGCTGTAATGTACCGCCATATACTATAGTGCTGCTATACATGTGCTGTAATGTACCGCCATATACCATAGCGCTGCTATACATGTACTGCCATATACTACAGTGCTGCTATACATGTACTGTAGTGTACCGCCATATACCATAGCACTGCTATATCTATATATACAGTATATATAAATATATATATATATATATATATGTAGTTCACTCACGTTGACTGAACAAGTTCTGTCAGTCACAGTATGTCAACTACATACATATTCTAGAATACCCGATGCGTTAGAATCGGGCCACCATCTAGTACATTTATAATTATTATTTATTTATAGAGCACCATTGATTCCATGGTACTGTACATGACAAACAAGTTAAAAATACAATGAACAAACTAACAGTGACAGATAGATACAGAGGGGAGAGGACACTTCCCTTGCGGGCTTAATTGGAGGGATTTGCTATTATTATTATTATTTTTACATCTGCTACATATTGGGATAGGATCTTGTAGATGGAAATTCCCCTTTAAGAAACTTTGTAACATGTCTACTTCTTTCTCTTCAAGGACTGATCATTTAGATTCAAAATGATAAAGTAAACTCTGTCACAGTGAATATAGACTTTCCCTATACTGAGGTGGGAGGTGACAGTTGGTGCTGATAAAGTTCTATGGAGAACTGGAACTGTCGTTACAGGAGACCTTGGAGCAGAAGGTCAGTGTTGTTGGCCTCTATCTATTACCTTGTGTTTCCGCTCCATAGAATTTTAGAAGCACCAACTGTCAACACTTATTTCAGTTATTACAGATTTTACCCAAGAATTGTGAGTGAAAGATCCGTCCAAAGGAGAAAGACTCAGGTTTATCTGATAAGATTAAGATATAATACAAAGTTGCCTAATTTCATAAAAATTAAAACAACCAATATTCTTTAAAGAGGACCTGTCACCAAACCAGGCATGGTGATCTAATTACAGCACTGGATGCAGCATGTCTGCAGCATGCAGGCAAGGGGTCCCCCAGCACTTGAGCCGCCCTGTACCCCGAGATAATACAGTTAGAAAACTTACATGCTCCAGCCACTAAGGAGGTGGCTAGGGGCTGTAGCCAAGGGCAGATTCACACCCCCTGCATGTGTAATCTGCCCACCGCTGCCAATCATTCTCTCCCTGTCTGCAGCATTTAAACACAGTTTTTTTTCTCTCTCCCAGAATGTCCTGAGGGGCGGGGCTAAACGGGAGAGAAAAAAAAACTCTGTTTAAATGCTGCAGACATGGAGACAATGATTGACAGCGGTGGGCAAATTACACAGGCAGGGGGTGTGAATCTGCCCTTGGCTGCAGCCCCTAGCCACCTCCTTAGTGGCTGGAGCATGTAAGTTTTCTAAGTGTATTATCTCGGGGTACAGGGCTGCTCAAGTGCTGGGGGACCCCTTGCCTGCATGCTGCAGACATGCTGCATCCAGTGCTGTAATTAGATCACCATGCCTGGTTTGGTGACAGGTCCTCTTTAAGCAAACAATTGATTCAATGGTCAAATTTGTAGTGTTTTTTCATGCAGAAAAACCTCAAGACATGCAGCTTCTTTTCCAAAACTACAAAAAAGTGACACAAATGCAGAAAATTGTGGACTGGTCACCACAGTAATATTACACCTACTCCACAGGTGTGGTGTTACCCCTCTCAGGTGAGAGGGGTTGCCTAGCCAAGACACATTCACCTGCATCCAACACCATAAAACTCCAGGCCTGGGGATCTGGGAGGACCCTATTGCGGGATGGCCCCATCTGCAGGCTAGGGGAGGAAATAGGTAGAGGGGGTAGGTACCAAAGGTAGAAAGTGGAGTGGAGAGTGGGAATTGAGATGTCAAGCAGGCAGGAGGCCTGCAGTAAAGAGGGTTACTAGGGGGAAAGGGAGTGGAGGAACCACCGGTGTGCCCCGAATCTGGCCCAACCTGAGTTCAGCAAAGGGACAGGTTGCAGAGGAGACCGTCCCCGATCTAGTGAAAGGACTGCAAGCTTTAGCTTCCGTGTCATGTGATGCACTTGGAAATAACGCAAGGTTTCAAACACCGGCACTTAGCCGCCGGCATTTGACCTGCGCTCAGTGTTCCGTCATCCAGAGGAATGAATTGGCAGCGTTAACACGGTCTTACCTTTCCGGTAACACAGTGTTAATGCTACCAAATTCTATCTTTTTAACGGAACCGCCTGAGCACAATGCAAACCCCTAGTTTGACCCTAGCCATAGACTCCAATGTTAAAAAAATGGATCCTGTACAACTTTATTTCCAGTGGATCTCTGCAGGATGCTTACTGGACATGTGTACTCAGCATTAGGCCGGAGACACATTGAGTGAGACGCATGCAGGATATTTGCATGAGTCTCACCTGGAATGGCCGCCAACGCTCTGGACAGGAGCGCGTCAGCTGCAGCATAGAAACACATACAGCTTCACAGTCCTGTCCAGAGCGGTGACGGCCTTATGCAGATTTACCATTCAGGATATCAGAAAGCCAGAAAACATTCTTTATAAACGTTGTCTACAATTATTGGTCCACGCGTTTCAAAGCAAATTTTTTTGAAACCTTTCAAATCCAGGAGCAGACCTCCAATCAAAGGACAATAAAACTATCACACTTCTTTTCTCTGAACTCTGATATTTACTGCCCCCAGCTGCTCTTCCCCCTTCCCAACGCTGACTATTGTATGTTCTGCTTCCCATCACTTGTGTTATGCATCCATTCGTGTATATACAGTATGTGTGTGTTCTGAATTTGTGTCATTATTAGCGTGATGAAGAGGCCATAGAGTCTGGAAAGCTTGCTATTATCTACCATCTTTTCAGTTAGTCATTACAAGGTGTCAACCACTGAGGACTCTCAGATTTGAATAGTTTGACAGGAACGTATAATTTATGGTATAAATGATCCTTAGTTCGTCCCCCTGAATTTTTTTTAATCAACAGTAAACATCAATGACAATGAAATCATTGTGTTACATTTTGGAAGAGGAGATAAGTTGTGGATGATGTAATGCATAGTTTTTATTCTTTGTCTATAAGGCGGTGGTAAAACAATAGAGGCAATCACTGACAATGATTGGTGACACAGTGAGGTCCGTATGTAAAAGATGTAGTAAGGGGAGTGAGATTTGCATGGAGCACATGAATGGGAAGAAGATACAATGGAAGATCATTTACAGAATGGGGAAGTGATTTTTTAAAAATTACACACCCCTGTGTGATAAGCTTTGAAGAAATACATTATTATTTGTATGTATCTCTATTTCTGGAATATTTCTAGTATACCCAACCCTAATAACGTATTTTTTTCATTAGTTTCACATACTGCCTCTCCTTACCTTCCTTTAGGCTATTGTCACCTTCGCACAGATTTTTGTTCATTTTAAATTCCATTTAAAGTGAACCTATCACCTGTTTTGGGGTTATAAACCTTGCCCACCACCTTAAACATGGTGAAATTGGGGTTCACATAATCCCTTTACATTCCCAGACATCCCCCTGCATACCTCAAAAAGTGACTTTTACTGTGTCCCCAATCCATAGAAAACACCGCCCCTCCTAAGTGAATGCAAGTGAAAGACAACTTGTATTATATTGTCTTACTTGGACTGATACTTCCACTTGACTCTGGACTCTTGGACCTTTATTAGCGGTGGGGTGAAGAAGAAGGCTCTTAATCACTTAGTGCCTGGGGGGGCCTCACCAAAAATCTTAGGTCGGCTTCACACCATGATTTTTGGGATCCGGAGGTGTTCGGTGTGAACCAGACAGCCCCGTATCCGATTTGGCCCCTATTATATCCCTATGGAGCCGGATGGGGTCGGATGGCAGCTATTTGCCATCCATTTTGCTGTCTTTCTGGCTGGATCCGGTTTTTGTCCCGGACACAAAATCGCAGCTTGCAGGATTTTTTGTGTCCAGGGCAAAAATCGATCAAAACCAGATCCTTCCGGATCCTCCTGAATTCGGAGCAATCCAGCACCCATAACATGGGAGTATATGGATGCCAGATAGCGCTGGATACGGCAGAAAAACTATCCGTTTCCCAGACGCTGGGTGCTGAATGAGCAACGGCTTTGAAATTCAAGCCAGGTTTGTTCAGCACCTGGACAGCACAGCTAAAAGAACTTCTGGCTGAAATTTCAGCACGCGGAGAGCTCCACTGCTGAAATTTCAGCACTTGGACAGTGGCAGCCACGCACAGAGAGGATTATGGCACAAAACAGGGTTCTGTTTTGTCCGGGGTAGTCAGGTTCTGTTTGGACAGAACCTGACAGCTGAAAATCATAGTGTGAAGCCGGTCTTACATCAGTCACTGCTGGAGTAACAATTGTGGCATAGTGAGTGCTGGCTCTCATTGTATATTTCACAATTAGGGGTCCCCACGACTCATCTTGTCACTGTCCCACCCCAGATCCACTCACTTTCTAACCTCGCAACGTGCAAAAAGTTTGTAACTTTGTAAATCTTTTTATGCTAGAATTCTCAGGGAAAAAAACATTGAAGAATCAGGCCCTTGGACTTGACTCTGGTTTTGCCCCAACCATGCTACTGACCTTGTCTCTTCCTACTAATTTTGTCCTTCAAACTAGAGATGATTGATTATACTAGAGTCAAATTGATTTCTACTTATTTAAAAAAATCCACCTAATTCAAAATGTATTTTTGCTTCTGTTCAGATTAAGCAAAATGTTGGCCACCATTTCTTCTGAACCGTAAAGGTCTCTCAAAGGGTTCTACACATCAGCGCGGAAGGTCATGGCACAAATCATGACGCTAAAGGTACCGTTACATGCTTCAATGTTGAAACAATATCATTAACGATCTCGGGGGCACACAGTCGTTAGGACATCGTTTTGACATCGTTGGTGAGCTGTCACACACCTAGATATCGTGGACGGCGCACCAACGACTGACAACCAGATATGATATAAATCCATGACAGTCTAGCCACCTAACTATGTATGCGGTGTTCACACGTAATGTAAATGCTGTGATTTCTACAGGAATCTTCAGCAGAATAACCAATAGCAATACTCACTGATTGTTGAGTTGTTACTCCTTTGTTTTAAAGCTTTATCCTTTCGATGTGTTTTTGGTGAAAATTTGAAGCAATATTTTTAATGCTTTTTTTGTGCAGAAAAGCTTTGATTCTGCATAGAGATAAGTTGATCTCCTGAAATTCAAATTTGCCAAATAACACGGATTTTACCAGGAAATTCGATTTTTAGCAGTTTTTTTTCTCCTCAAATTCTCCTCAAATGGCATGTCCCCTTTTAAAGGGTATATCCGAGATAAAAAAAATGTGCCCAATAGCCTGGTAGCTGCCACCTACCTGCTTGTTGTGCCCGACACCGTTCACCATTGTTCACCCTCACCACAGAGTTGGCACAGACCTCTCCTGCCGGGGATAGCATGGCGGAGTAAATAGAGTGGCGGCTTCTTTTCCGTTCTGCTCTGTGGAAGGGGTGGGACAGCCTGTCTCCTGCTGATTGACAGCCGGCTCCTCGCTACTTGATTGGGTGAACCAGCTGTCAATCAGCATGCTGTTGGCTATGTCGCTCGTCAATAGAGTGGAGAAGCCGCTTCTCTGTCGATGTGACATTAGCGGAAGCGGCAAAATCACTGACAGGAGAGGTCCGAATGGTAATGGGCACAACAGGCAAGTAGGTGCCAGCTGTCTGCCTGTTAGTGCTTAGGCACATTTTTTTTCCTCTAAATCCCGGATAACGCTTTAAGCTCATGGGTCTGGAGAAAACTTAGAGCATAATAAACATAAGATATATAAAAAAGAAACAACTAATATTTCCCCACTCGCCTCAACTGCTCACTTCCCCCACATGGTCCACAGCGCTCCTTCTTACCACTGCCACACACTGAATGCACATGCATCTTCACACTAGATTGGGACTCATTGCTGCAACTAGGCACAGGAAGTCCATGTGCACACGCAACCTCATAACGTGCCCTTCTTCCAGACAGCTCAAGATATGGCCTTTTTGCATAAATGCGTAAAGCCTTTCTTCCCAAGCTGCAACAATCAGGCCTTATTCCAGATTTTAGTCTTCAATAAATGTTTATTGTAAATATAACAAATTACAGTAGATATGTCAAGCATGACAGGCATTGTAGGGATAAGGAAACAACAAACATGACATAACATTACTTGATTAAGGAAGCGAAAGGATAGGGGTGAGTAGGGATCATGGGCATTGGGGCTGAGGAAGGGGGGGGGGGGGGGGAGAAGGGTAGGAAGGGGGTGACCTCAGGTGCAGATGAAAAGTAAGGCAAGGAAATAATGATTAAAGCAAGAGTACTGTGGTACACATGAAACACTGCAGTCATCACTTAATAGTTCCTTGGAGGAGGGTATATAGCGCGTGGGTGGCATAGTCGTCATCTACAGTCAGATAAGTGCTCCGACTATACTTATTCCAGATTTTAAAGCAAATCTGCAGCATAATGTCACCGCTGTAGCCTATACACAATCATTTGAGCAGCGCCGGAGACACAGTGTGGGATCGTGGGAGGGTAAGAAAAGAGCGGTTTGCCATTTTACAATGAACTGAGCAAAAATTTTCTAAAAGGGACTATCCCATTGACATGTTATCTTAGCACACTTTAAACAGTGTACAGAAATGAGAAAAGGCAACATTGGAAGGTTTTGTTCAACAATATCATAAACGTCAATGTTGGGCGAGGATGAGAAAGACACAATTCACAAAAATTGATCCTTGACTCTAAATCTGCCCGTCTACTACGTCGTAATCTGTCTACCATTGTGATCCACCTGCTTTAATCACAGCCTGTCTGACTACACTTTTCTTCCAATACTTTGCTCCATTGTATCTGAATCTTCACTACAACTGTTCATCAGATACTAATGGAGACTATATAGGGGAAAGGGGTCTGGGGATTTCCTACAGCAAAATGCACTTTCCCCATGGGTAATTAAGGGGGAAACCATTGGAAACCCTTAAGGTACCGTCACACGCTGCAATCTTGGCTGGTGATGTGTGGCGATCTAACGTGCGCGCTCAAGTTTTTCATGGTCGCCTCAGATCGCCAATGGCGGCGTCACACGCAACAATTTTGCCCTAAACCTAAGGCGATGTGTTGCTCCGGAAATCGCCTCACCTACAGTGGAACCAATCTTGCCTCATTCCATCGCCGCTTAACACGCCGCAATCTCAAAGGCAATGTGGGCGTACATGTTTAGCGCGGCGAAGAGATAGGCGTGCCGCAGTGGTTTGCACCGCGCCCCATACACGCTCATTGGATAATGCAACAGCGTTACGATTGGTCAGCCTGCTCTGGAAGGCTGGCTAATACATGACGCCATTGTCTATCGGAGTTTGCATTTAGCTTGCGGATGGTTGTGTAGTTGAAGATGTGTGTGGTGCGGGAACGGACAGCTCTTCAAATATGGTGCGGTGTCAACTTACAGCCAATGGGAACACAGTAGCCCACACCAATCATCTCAGATGGGGCGCGGACTCCAGCATGCTGAGGCACGCCTAAGGGAAATCATAGGAAATGCTCTTTCCATCATTATCGCCCTGTCACACACCACAACACGGAAATATCGCCTTAAGGATTGCGGCTGATTACTGAGCACTGTTCAGCTGAGGGGCGTGAAATTAAATTCCCAAATCACACGCTGCAACCATGAGGCAATTTCACGGCAATTGCTCCGGGGCGACATATCGCCTTTATGATTTCCAGGCGATATTGCGGCGTGTGACAGTACCTTAAAGGTTCCGTCATACGCAGCAATTTTGGTAGCAATTGTACTGGCAATTTGCTGATTGCAGTGAAATCATGGGCACATTGTTCTATTTTGTTGCCGTGTACAAATGGAACAATGTGTCCATGATTTCACTGCAACCAGCAAATTGCCAGTGAAATTGCTAGCAAAAGTGCCCCGTGTGACGGTGCCTTTAGACTTTGTTCCTTGGTTTAACCCAAAGTCAAACTTCTAGTGACTCAGTGGTCCACATCAGATCAGGTAGACCTTTTCACAATATTTGTGAGCAACAATAGGCAGAAAATAGCACATTTTTATTTAAAGTTTTTACACATGTATTATAAAAAAAACCTTTAACATAATATTCTGATTTAAACAGTTGGCTATTTTTCATGGAAGCATTCCCTTTTTTAGCACCACTAGAGTGTTTTGAGTTTTTTCACCACTGTAGCGGAGCTTAAAATGTAACCCTCTGTCTTATACTCACCTTCCAGTGACTTCATAATTTGCCGATACTGCTCCAGTCTCATGGCGCCATCATGTGCACATAGTTTCTGACTGATTGGAAGTCAGAAGTGACATCACAAGTGGTTAATGCAAGTCTATGAGAGCTGGAACGAAATGCCTATAGAGATGTATTGAGTTGGGACCTCCGGAGCGCTCCATGAAACACTGGAGCTGCCGGCAGGTGACAAATCACAGGAGACCGACTGGAGTGGCGATTGATAATAATGAAGGCGGCAGAAGGTAAATACCCTGTTTCCCCGAAAATAGGGTGCCTCCCGAAAGTAAGGCATGCCAACGATCACAAGACTGGGGCATGCATCTGTGTCTCGCTCCCCGCTGTCCGTGCCCGCCACTCTGTACCACTCTTCTGCCGCGCTGCAGTGCTCACAGCCCAGGAGTGCAGCCGTGAATCACAGCTCCGGCGCTCTGTGCCGGTCTTCGCCCATGAGCCCTGCGCCAATCACAGCGCAGGAATTATGGGCCAGCTGACGTCAGTAGCCTCTGATTGTTCCTGGGCTGTGATTGGCCGAGGGCTCCTGCACTGTGATTTGCCCAGGGCTCCTGCGCTGTGATTGGTCCAGGGCTCCTGCGCTCTAATTTGCCCAGGGCTCCTGCGCTCTGATTGGCCCAGGGCTCCTGCACTGTGCACCACCAAAGCAGCACCGCAGAGGAAAGAAAGTGAAAAGAAAGAAGTACGGTAACAAAGTGAAAGTGTGTGTTTGTGTGTGTGTGTGTGTGTGGGGTGTGTGTACACACATGGGATGCTGCAGTGGAATACAGTACTGGGATGGGAGGCTGCTGCAGTGGGATACATTACAGTACTGGGATAATGGGAGGCTGCTGCAGTGGGATACCGTACAGTACTGGGATAATGGGAGGTTGCTGCAGTGGGATACCGTACAGTACTGGGATAATGGGAGGCTGCTGCAGTGGGATACGGTACTGGGATGGGAGACTGCTTTTCTGTAAATTTTGTTTTGGCTAATATAAGACACCCTCCGAAAATAAGACATGGTGCACCTTTCGGAGCAAAAATTAATATAAGACAGTGTCTTATTTTCGGGGAAACACGGTATCAGACAGGGGGTAGGGGACTTAAATTTAAAGCATCACTACAGTGATGCTATAAAAAAATAAAATAACAAAGTGCTGTAGTGGTGCTTTAAGCAATTCAGTAAAGGTACCGTTACACACAGAGACATATTGCTTGCAACTCACTGGTTGCAGTGAAATCATGGACAAACTGTTCCATTTGTACACGGCAACAAAATGGAATAATGTGTCCATGACTTCACTGCAACCAACTTAGTTGCAAGCAATATATCTCTGTGTGTAACAGTACCTTAAAGGGAACCAACCACCCCAAATGACCCCCCCGGACTGTTAATATGTGTCCCTACACCCAGCACACACATTTGGGGCAATCGTTTTTGCTAAAAATACTGTTTAGTAGAAGCTAAGATATATGTTTATAAAGTTTAATAAATTGAGCCGAATGGGTGTTACCTAGCTTTGTCCTCGTGCATTTCTTCGTGCCTGTCAGCCTCCTCTCCCCTCCTCCCTTCAGTGAAGCCGTTCTGTGCAAGCCGAAAATGCCCCGCCTGTCTACTGCTGCCTGATAAATTATGCACGCCCATCTCTGCACCTACCGTGTTTCCCCGAAAGTAAGACCCTGTCTTACATTTTTTTGGGGGCCAAAAGTGACCCCCTGTCTTACTTTCGGGGGAGGTCTTATATTGGCAGCCCAGCAGTGTGGAGAGAGCCCCAGCAGTGTGGCATTCCGGCCCCCTCCTGCTGGGACACTGCCCCCGAACAGTGTTCTGAGCCCCCCCCGTGAGCTCCCCCCCCCCTTTGCTGCCGCTGCTGCTGCTCACATCTTACCTCCTCCAGCATCCTCTTGCAGCAGCCGGCCCGTCGGTTCTCCGTCCTCGGCTGTCTCCCGGATCATGTGAGCCGTCGCAGCGCATGACGTCAATCGCTACTGCGACCGGCCGGTCACATGATCCGGGAGACAGCTGAGGATGGGAACGGAGGACCGACGCGCTGGCTGCTGCAAGAAGACGCTGGAGGGTAAGATGTGAGCAGCAGCAGGGGGGGCCTCAGAACACCGGCTGGGGGGTAGTGTGCCAGCCGTAGGGGGCCCATATACATAATGCACTGCTCCCCCTGCCGCTGATTGACAGGGGGATGCAGTGCATATCTAATGAGCGGGCACACGTGACGCTCTCCCCCCCCCCTCCCCGTTAGGGGCCTTACATTAGCCCCCCCGGTTGTAAGGCCTTATATTCGGGGGAAGCCTTACATTAGCAGGCCCCCCGTTTACCCCTAGGCGGCCTTACAATCAGGGGGGCTTACTTTCAGGGAAACAGGGTAAGAGCCTGGCAGCGTCATGAAAGGGGCGGGGCTAAATCGCGGCATGCCGGAGCCCCACCCCCTTTCATGACGTGCTTTAGCCCCGCCCTTTCATGACGCGGCCAGGCTCTTAGGTGCAGAGATGGGCGTGCATAATTTATCAGGCAGCAGCAGACAGGCGGGGCATTTTCGGCTTGCACAGAACGGCTTCACTGAAGGGAGGAGGGGAGAGGAGGCTGACAGGCACGAAGAAATGCACGAGGACAAAGCTAGGTAACACCCATTCGTCACGATTTATTAAACTTTATAAAGCTATATCTTAGCTTCTACTAAACAGTTTTTTTAGCAAAAACGATTGCCCCAAATGTGTGTGCTGGGTGTAGGGACACATATTAACAGTCCGGGGGGGTCATTTGGGGTGGTTGGTTCCCTTTAAGGGTGTAACTATATGAAAGATATAGATTGCACCAGGGCACCGGCGATGCCACATTAGCAGATGCAAAAATTATAACTTGTACATAATTCACACAATGCAAGGAAAATAAGGGGAAACAAGGGGTGCAGAATCTAAGTGTAGAATTTTATATGAAGAGAGGATTCTTAAGATGTTGTGTTATGGTGTCTTGTTTTCTGGCTTTATAGATCCGTCTTTACGGGTCTCCTTATATGAGGCACCGGTATGCAACTTTAGTGTGGAAGCAATGTGGACCTTGTCATAGGCAAACATGAAGTCAAAGAAAGGAAGGAAGGATTTCCCACTGTCCAGTGCTCCCAGAATTTAAGAGTAAGGAACTTGGTGATTCATTTAGCAAACTTTATTTGGGTAATATACATACAACGCGTTTCAGCCTATGCGGCCTTCATCAGGTATGGTGTGTGTACTTGCACATGATGGCTAAAAAGACCTGATGCAAACGCTGCAGAAGGTGCAGAAAGGACAGGGACTGACTCAGTGAATATGTGGCGCCCCATTGGTCAGGCGTCACAAGTGGGGTACTGCACCCAAAGATGAGCGTGTGGTTATCCCTGTCGCAAGTAGACTGCAGAACACTGTGGGTGGATCTGATTCCAACGCACACCCACCGATGCAACCTGGGAAGGTCCCAAAAAAGAGAGTTGGAGAGTGGGAAGTGTGAGAGGAGCAAGGTAGAACGCACAGGGAGTCTTCAGGAGTGTCTTCACCGAGAAAAGACGGAGAACGGGAGCTTATCAGAGAGAGAAAGGGGGCTTCAAAAGAGGAATAGAGAGAGAAGTAGCCCAGACAGAAAGGTCCTGACTTGTTCACCCGGAATGCACGGGTCTGACAACGCGGCCTAGAGTGTTCACCCTCTGACCGTACTCGTCCCGGCTCTGAAGACGTCCTCAGGATGTTTATCCCCTGGGACGTACTACTGCTCGCAAAGTAGGCATCGAGAAGAGAGAGAAGGGACAGGACAAGGGTAGATCCAACAAGGTACCACCAGGGACTTCCACAGATTCTGAATTCTGCTGCGACTACTCGGCCGGCCATCCTGCGGGAAGTACTGTGAGCTGTGTCACCATCTTGATCAGTTTTTACAAGTAAAGTACCTGGAAGAGTGAATTGCCTCTGTTTCTGTCCTGCTTTATTGACTTTTCACAATGGTCTGCACCGTCCTGGCAACAGGTAACACTGCCCCGAAGGCTTAACTCTACCTGTAGGGAGCTGCTCCACCCTAGCCGCAATACCACCACCCTCCGAAGGACTGTGGCGGCGCTGGTGTCTACTCACCAGGTACTATAGGTGGCGTCACAAGACAAAGACTTTAATCCCTCGTAAATACCATAAAACATCCCCTTCTTTTAGGGCTGTCCCCGGGCCACGGATCTGGGCAGGCCACATGCAACAGCCCTGTTTGGAGAGAAAGAAGCCCAGACATCCGAGTTCCCATACCCTGAGGTTCTACAAACACGATCTCCAAGTTTCCTTCATTATTCATACATTTTAACTTTCTGAAATTGTAATACAACAGCGGAAGGATCTGTGTATTAAAATACATTATTTCTTGCTTTAAAAACAAACTATGAAAAATCACCAATAATTATCTCTATTTCTGTATAAATTACCAGCACATCTAATGGTGGAATGCAGAAAATATGAATCTATCCATAACCATGAATATAAAGGTAGACACAAAAATGTGCTACTGCTGCGGTCCGTACACTATAATTTTTCAGCATATGCTCAACATGTATATTTTTTTTATATAAGAGATCGAACTCAGTATATCACTTTCTAAGCTAATTTGTCCTGAACTAAAGTTTAAGAGAAGATGCAGTAGCCTTTGTGCTGCACACAGATCAGACATCTGGCAATGACAGGGTTAATCGTGCCTGACTTTCTGGATAATCAACAATTTTAAAACCTGTTTCTCTGAACCTGATCTCTCCCTGACAGTTTTTCTTGCAGTTCTTCCTCCACCTGTTATAAGGAGGGGTGAGGACATTGTATAAGGCAGGAGTGGTGCGAGCTGTGCATGTGCCTCCCATAAGGAAGGGCTTACTGTCCCACCCTGACTCTGAGCTCTTAGGAATCAGTCAGAGCTGGTTGGAGCAGTCAGTTCTGCATTAGCTAGAACAGAGAAGACGTGTTTGTTGTGGAGTTTTACAGCTTGACTTCGTCGAGACATCACAATGGCAACAGGGGATCCACTAAACAAGTCTCAATTGGAACGGATCACCAGCGTCCGCTCTGTGACAAGCTTCTCGTCAGTGGGCTCAGACATCTTGGCCACACTTACCACTGCCAACTGTGAGATAGCCATTCTACCGCTAAGACTTCTCGTAGAGCTGCAGGACAAGTACCTGACCTTGGAGGACGATGTGTTGACCTCTAATAACTACAACGGGGGCTTCAACATATATAGTGATGGCACCGCTCTCATTGACAGTTGTCAGTGTAGGATCGTCAATTATATCCAGAGGTGAGTGTGGCGCCACCGAGACTCTCGTCTATTCATGCATCACATTAAATTGGAATGTTCCCTTAAAAACAACATATATGTAAAATCTATGTATGACCTGCAGAAGCTATGCTACTTAGACATATGAAATGGAATCTCAGCTGTAGAAGTTGCTCAGTTTTCAATGCAAACTCGTTAATGTTTAGTTGTGCCTTAACTTAAAATATCAATCCCAAACCTTTCTTTTTCACTCTTCTTCCATTTGGGTTAGCAGGGGTCTCAAACTCCAGGCCTCAAGGACCGCACACATTTCATGTTTTCGAATTTCCTTAGCATTTTACAGTTGGAATCATCACCTGTGCAGGAGATAAAATTGCCAACTATTAAATGCTAAGGAAATCCTGCAAACATGGATTGTTAGTAGCCCTCGAGGCCTGGAGTTTGAGACCACTGGGTTACAGAATTGTAAAAAAACAGAACTGTACAGAACTGCCCTGTGTGAACCAGTTCAGTTTTGAAGGCTGCAGTGGTAGTATTTAGACCCGGGGCTGAAGGAGTCCAAAGTTCTTACATAATAGGACACCAGTATAATAGAATCTGGTAAACGAGGGCCCTATTACCGATTTTGCATTGGGGTGCAGGATCCACAATTTTTGCCTTTGAAGCAGGCTGTACTATGCATCATGCTAATGTTATGCTGTAAAAACATGCACATAAGTAAGCCGGGATATGTCATTATAAAAGACATGATACAATCTGGTTACTTATTATTGCAGTCTAGCAAGAGATGTAACTTGAAGCTCATGGGCCCCAATGCAAAAGCTGTAACAGGGCCCCAAATTATTGCAAATCTTTAATAGAATTACTCTTTTCTCAAAGGCCCAATGGACGTCTGGGGCCACCTAGGCTCCAGGGTCCGGGAGCGATTACAACCCCAGCACCTACTGTACTTAGCTACTTTTTTTTTTATGAAGAACATGTAATACTAAACTGCTAAAAGTCCATGTTCTTTAGATCTTGTGAGACAGTCATTGCATAGAACCTACAGGACTTCATGTGGAATTTGGTTACAGCTTTGGTGTAAATGGTTGATGTGTAGTTATGTACCAAAACTTACCATATGGATTTTTCAGATATATTTTTAGGGAAATATTCTTTAAAATTCAGAATGTAAAGGATTTTTATTTGCAAATAACATTGGTAACACATTGATTAGGCCATCGGTGGGGTTTGACTGCAAAGACCTCCAGATGTCACAAAATTTAATTGGTTATGGCTCTATGCAAAGCTCCAAGGCCAGTGGAGTAACTTGAAGATCATGGGCCCAATGCGAAAGCTCCAATGGGGCCCCCAATTACTGCAAATATTTAGCAGCAATAGGCCATAGGGACTTTTGGAGTCCAGAGTCCGGATGCGATTGCAACCACTGCGCTTATTGTAGTTACACCCCTGAACAAGGCCAATTTCCGGCCAAGTACTGTATATTAAATCCAATATGTCATTAGGATGAAACATCGATGTTGCATTAATAAACGTTTTAAGTCTGGAAGTGGAGTGCTTGATGTTTTTACCATCTGTTGATGCATCATAAATGTGGACTTTGTGGGAAATCCAACTTTTGGTGAATTCTGTTTGAACAGTTGCTTGGAGTTGACGCGGCTTCCCAATTTTAAGAAAGTGAATCTCAAATAATTGGTGTAGTATAAAAAACAAAACAGATAGAAATGACCCTCCCTCACTCCAGCGCCAATTCCCCATCATTTCTAGGGCATCGCGTGAGTTTAGGCTGCAACGATGATGTCATGTCAACCGCTACTACCAATCACTGAAATCAGTGTCATCCACATCTGCAGAGCCGCTGAGCTTATTAATGAGATTGGCTGAAGTTGGAACGTGTGCAGGTGATGGCAAGAATGCATTGGCAGCAATGAAGCGTGAGGCTGATGTATCTGATGAGTATACGTTCTTTTATCGATCTTCCTACAGATCATTCATCCGAGCTTGAGCCGAAAGCTGATAAATAAAGTAATAATAATCTCAATATCATATTTTAACCCTTTACACAAAATTTTGGAGCTCTATAAACACCTTTCATATGCTGCCTGTGTACAATCAATATATAACAGCTACAGGTCAGTACTCCTAGTAGCCAAAAAGAGACAAAAATGTTGGGCGGTTCTTTTTCCCCCCAACCAAATCATAAATGGACTTCGCTGTTCCTTTTAGTGATGTGACACAGTGGGAAACTGGATATATCTGAAATCATTGGCGCGACCAGGGCTGATGTCATACCTTCTCCAGCAGTCCGGGCACGGCCCATAGAACAGTGTGCCATCTGGGAGCCATCCAAGAGAAATATTTCATGACTACATAACAGATTTACAGGTTATAAAGCTGGGTTATATTAACAAATAAAATCTAAACATCTTTTATAGTTAATTCACATTTTAAGATTTCCAAATTTCAGTGCTCGAGATAAAGAAAAAAAGGGTGGTCTTCGATGGCGAGAGTTTTGGCTTTTGCCTGTTTATGAACGTTGGTTTCTCATGTCGCGTTCATTACATATTTGCAGTCAGACGCTGGAGACATCATATTTGGCTAGAATTTGACAAATGAAATCACTTAAGTGAACAAAATACTCCAAAGCGAGTCACAGGAACCAGAAGGGGCTCAAAGTGGCAGAAAGGATGTGACAGTACAAATGACTAATGACACATAGAAAAAGGTTCCAGCATTCATTTTGGGACTTATCCAAAACTGTACCTCCTTGGGTATATATTTTTAATCCAAACAAACTATATTACTTATATTTACTGTATACTTAATTATGTGATTCGTTGTTAATAGTTGACACATCGTCCTGGTGCAATATGTGCAGCTCTTAACAAATGCGAGGGTTGCATAATACAGTCATGGCCAAAAGTGTCGGCACCTTTGCAATTGTTCAAGAAAATGAAGTATTTCTCCCATAAAATTATTGCAATTACACATGTTTTGTTGTACATGTTTATAGGCTTTGTGTGTATTGGAACAACACAAAAAATTAGAGAGAATAAAGTTCGGAGAAAATTGTTGGCTTCTTCAACGTAATTTAGTTGTACACACTTTGGAAAAAAGAACTGTAATCAATCGCTTCCTATAACCATCAACAAGCTTCTTACACCTCCCACTTGTAATTGTGGGCTCTTGTTTATATACTGCTTCAGACCTGTCATATTAGGAGGTGCCTTCTCCCAACAGCAATTTTAAGATCTCTCCACTGGTGGTCAATGGGATTTAGATCCAGTCTCATTGCTGCCACTTCAGAACTCTCCAGTGATTTGTTTCCATCCATTTCTGGAGACTTCTTGAGGCATGTTTGGGGTCATTCTCCTGATGGAAGACCCATGACCTAGGATACAAACCCAGCTTTTTCACACTGGGCTCTACATTGCCACCCAAATTCCTATATTAATCTTCAGATTTCATGACCCAGTGCTAGAGACAACAAAAAACACCAAAACATCTTTGAACCTCCACCATATCTGACTGTAGGTGCAGTGTTCTTTATTTGTAGGCCTTATTCTAATCTCTGGAGATGGACTTGTAACCCTGAGATTATTGATATTTTTCAACAATTTTGAATGTCAAGTCATCAGACAGTTCTCTTTTTCTCTTTCTGTTCTCCATGCTCAGTGTGGCACACACAGACATACAATGCAAAGACTGAGTCAACAGCTCCCCTTTTTATGTGGTCTCAGGTGTGATTTTCACATTGCCCACATCTGTCTCTTGCCACAGGTGAGTTTGTATGAGCATCACATGCTTGAAACAAAGTTGTTTACCCACAATTTTGGAAAGGTGCTAACAATATTGTCCGGCCCATAAGGGTTTGTGTGAAGTTATGTCCAATTTGCCTTTTTTTTTCTGTTTTTCCAATACACACAAAGGAAATAAACATGTGCATAACCAAATATGTGTTATTGCAATAATTTTCAGTGAGAAATTCTTCCTTTTCTGGAACAATTTTAGGCGTGCCAACACTCTCTGCCATGACTGTAGGCAATAACTGTTACAAGATAGAAGTTTTTGCATTTGTTTAAAGGGTGTATGTCAGTAGAATCAACCCCCTGAGCTGTTTTTCAGACAAAGCATGCTGGCAGTCAGCTGATCATTGCAGGTTTTGCTTCTCCAAACCAGATTAACGACGGGGAAAACCACTTCTAGTCTGATGTCATCCACTGCCAGGCATATATGCTATCACGTGGGGTCAAATAAGGTGAATTCATGTCCCTTCATTCATGTCAATTCTGCCAGAGCTGGAGCTGCTACTACAAAGTGTTTCTCCATTGTTGGCGATAGAAGGTGCCTCAAACAGTTGTCATTTAGAATCGGAAAGCAACCAATGGAGTGCCCACTAGCACAAGTAGAAGAAACGTTGGCAAGTAGTCCAGTAGCTGAAAAGAATCTCTCTTCTTGTAGATACTACTTGTACTAATGGTAGGGGTTCTATTTTTTGACCCTGGAGCCCATTATATTTTAGTCTTTCCTCTAGTTGTCTACTTCTTCAGCAATGTAAATCTAATTAAGTATTTTTTTATATTTTTACCATTAGTTCTTCCCTGTAATAACAAAATTGGTTACCGGAGAAAAGCCATGTGTGGACACGGACTTAAATAATTGAAACAGATGAAAAAACAACATACTGTAGGATGTTCTTAATTTTTAGGAAATAGATTGATTATATTCCATTAGACATCCAAACTCAGGCCGGCTTCACACCACGGCACCATCAGGTCCGGGGCTGTCCGGGGTGAACCTGACAGCCCCGGACCCGATTTGCAAACAGAACCGGAGGGCAAATATGCCTTCCGGTCCTGTTTGTAGCCGAATGCATCTGAGTGCAGTTGAGGGAGCTGTCCCCTGCTGAAACCACTTCACAGGGGACAGCTCCCTGGTGCTGAAGTTCAGCGTAGTTCACGCTGAACTTCTGCCGCTGGATCCTCCCGTCATAGACTCCCATGTTAGGGAGCGCCGGATTGCCCAGGATCCAATTTGGGCAGATTTTTTGCCCCAGACACAAAAATGTTGCTTGCAACATTTTTGTGTCCAGGAGGAAAATCCAAATACACCCAGATCCTCCCGGACAGATGGAAACCGGATGGTAGATACTGCCATCCGGCTTCATCCGGCCACATAGGGCAACATTAGGACAAAATCGGGTTCGGGGCTGTCAGGTTCCCCGGGATAGCTCCGGACCTGATTATGCAGTGGTGTGAAGCCAGCATTAGGGTTCACACCACGTTTTTTTACCCTGTCAGGCTGTGTCCGGTGCTTTGCAGGAGGCATCAGACACAGCCTGACAGCTCCAGACAAAAAGAACTGGGGGGATTCTGTTTGTAGCCAGATTCTGCAGGGCACAGCTGAGGGAGCTGTCCCCTGCTGAAATGGTGCTGAACCACTTCACAGGGGACAGCTCCCTGGTGCTGAAGTTCAGCATAGCTCACGCCGGTGTCGAGATCCCGGATCCTCCCGGATCTGGGCAATCCGGCACCATAGACTCCCATGTTAGGGAGCGCCGGATTGCGCCGGATCCCTGAGGATCCAAATTGGGCAGATTTTTTGCCCTGGACACAAAAACATTGCAAGCAATGTTTTTGTGTCCGGGAGAAAAATCCGAATTGTCCCGGATCCTCCCGTACAGATGGAAACCGGATGGCAGATAGCAGATAGGGCAACAGTACCGCAAAATCGGGTCCGGGGCTGTCAGGTCCACCTCGGAGAGCCCCGGATCTGATTGTACCGCGGTGTGAAGCCAGCCATACAAATGAACGGCATGGTGGCTCAGAGGTTATCCTTGTAGCGCTGGGGTCTTGGGTTTAAATCCCACCATGGATTACATCTACAAGGAGTTTGTATGTTCTCTCCATGTTTGTGTGGGTTTCCTCCGGGTTCTCCAGTTTCTTCACACTCCAAAGACCATACTGCTAGGGAACTAAGATTATGAGATCCATTGGGGATAGCGAATAAGATGATGTCTGTAAAACCCTGTGGAATGTAATGGTGCTATATAAGCGAGTAAAAATAAATAAATGGATATCTGGGGAAAAAATACTAAGCTAAAACCTGCAGCAAATGCGCTAAAAAGAATCAGTGCTCATCTGCTCTTTTCCCTGAAGATTCTGAGCAGATCCTCTAAGGATCCTGCTGTTCCCTTTTTAATAAGTATCCAGTATGTGCTGTGCGGTCACAACCACTGCTGCATTTATGGCTTTGCGGTGATGTCAAGAAAATGCAGCACTTGACTCCTGCGCTCAATAACTTGTTGAAATGCTGAGTGGGCTCTTTTAAATAATAACTAGGAGGGCCATCGCAGTGCATGTGCTGTCTACATACGGTAAGTTGAGTTTTTTTACATAGGTTTTGCTACTGTTATTTTTTTTTATCTTTTTTATTTCACTGTTGTAGTGATTTACATGTACTTATAGTCTTATACTCACCTTTTTCCATCATGGTCGGTCTCCTGTTATTTGTAATCTGACAACTGCTCCAGTGTTTCATGGAGTTTCATGTTTCCAGTGTTTCATGGAGCACACCAGAGGTCAAACTTAATACATCTCTATGAGGAGCCTCGTTCTAGCCTATTTCTGGCTCTCATGAGCTCCTATGACGTAACTTCTGTTCTCCAGCCAGTCAGAAGTTACAGGCACAATATGGCACTGTGGGACTGGAGCATCACCGAAAAACGGTGAAGCCATTGGAAGGTGAGTATAAATAAGACAGGAGGTGGGGGGGATAGATTGAAAGCGCTACTCCAGAACTGAACACCACTCACTGGAGTGGTGCTTTAATTGTTTTCTTCAGACGGAGGAGAACCCTTTTAACACTATCTTATGCTTTGTATTTGTTTCAGGAAAGTCACCCTCCGAAGTCATGCGGATTATAAAGACTACAGAGAAACATTGCTAGCAAAGCCCATGTTATTTATAACGAATGCAAAAAAAGTCAACAGCGAGTCTTCAGGTACGATGATAAGTTTGTGAGATCTTTATACTGCAATGCACATTTAACATCAGCATTTTAAGTAATGTTCTCCTTTTAAACCAGCATTCCAGCATTTTTTTTAATGTCCCACTGGAGTGTTGCTTTAAATCTAAGTTCCCTTCCCGCTGTCTTAGGGCCCTTTCACATCAGCGTTTTTTTCAAATCGCGGCAGATGCGGTGAAAAAAACGCATCTGCCGCGATTACCGCATACCGGCTGCACTTGCGGCACGGTTGCGGCGCAGTTGCGGTAAATGCTATACAAGGTATAGGTGGACTTGCGGCAGGTGCGGCAAGTGCGGTTTTGGCACTTGCGGCAGGTGCGGCCCGCGAAAAAAAATGCTGTCAGCCGCGTTTTTTTTCGCGGCCACACCTGCCGCAAGTGCCAAAACCGCACTTGCCGCACCTGCCGCAAGTCCGCCTATACCTTGTATGGTGTTTACCGCAACCGCGCCACAACCGTGCCGCAAGTGCAGCCGGCATGCGGTAATCGCGGCAGATGCGTTTTTTTCACCGCATCTGCCGCGATTTGAAAAAAACGCTGATGTGAAAGGGCCCTTATACTCACCTTCCAGCAGCTTCATCTTCTATTGCTGCTGTTCCGGTTTGTCTCCTGTGATGTGTAACCTGCCGGCAGCTCCAGTGAGATACAGGCACAAGATGGCGCTGTAGGACCGGAGTGACGCTGAAAAACGATGAAGCTGTCATAAGGCGAGTATATGTCAGGGTACAACCAGACCCAAGTACCGCCAATAATACAAGATATACCTTTCATTAGTAACTTCATGGAACACAAACAGGTCCTACTTAATCTCCATATGTCAGGGTGGGCACCAGTTCTGTGAACATATCACTCATATAGTTTTTCTTTTTACTTTTTTACAAATTAAATCAGATAGTAAACATGTTACTTTTGCCTAAATCTAATTTATTTTTCTGATGGTAGATTTTTTTTTTATTTTTTATTTTACTTTCTTTCCAAGATGATGGATGCAGCCATGTTGCCTGATCTCCTTAACCTCCTTCAGAGATATATGCTTTATAATAGTAGACACATAGACCATAGAAACAACAGACAGACTGGTTTTGTTCATTGACTTTTATGGGAGGGTTTTCGAGGCATGGTCTGTTACCTTGTGGAGAAGTCATTGTGCAGGGAGGGGGAAGAGGTGTACTGTGACATTAGTGGTGGATGTCTTGAAGTCTATATATGCAAAACAAAAGAAACAGGAGAAGCGCTCCCTAGGGAGAACCTGACATGCTCAGTTGGGGACACAATCTGGTGATGTGTGCAGTGGACCCTCACCTGCTTGCGTTGTGCCACCTCCGCACAACCCCAGTTTCAGCTTGTTTGCAGGCTCCACGCTGCTGCACAGACTCCTAGCTCAATCTCCTCCACACCAGGCTCCTTGCAGCGTCCTCCCGATCACGTGGTACAGGCAGATCACGTAGTAGAGTTCTAGCAAATCAGTACTCGCCACATCACCACAGGTCCTAGACCAGCACTGGGCTTTCTGTGCCTCTATTACCAATGTGCTCCACAGCCCCTGTAACCCACACCATAGGTGGGAATTGTATACTGATAAAAATTGGTTACTTAATATAGGTCACAGGAGCACAAATGGAACAATTTAAGGGTTAAATTCCTCCTTTATTGGCAACCACAACACGTTTCCACAACGATACGTCGTCTTCCTCAGGTGGATTTATATTTCAAAATTTTTATCAGTATTGAAGTGTATATAGGTATACTCTTTTATAGTAATCCTGTCTGAGATGATGATTACTAAAAAGTGTTCTCCACAAAACAAGATCTGTTAATTTGGACCAGGGATCTCAGACTCAAGGCCTCGAGGACCACCAAACTCCTCCAGGCCTCAAGGACCACCAAACTCCAGGCCTCAAGGACCACCACACTCCAGGCCTCAAGGACCACCACACTCCAGGCCTCAAGGACCACCAAACTCCAGGCCTCAAGGACCACCACACTCCAGGCCTCAAGGGCCACCAACAGTGCATCTTTTTCAGATTCTCCTTAGTATTGCACAGGTGTTGGAATCATCAATTATCACCTGTACAATACTAAGGACATATTGAAAACCAGCAGTCCTTGTTTTTACCTCCTAACCTATCACTACCTGTCCCTGCACCTTCCTAGCACATCCCTAACCATCCCTGTCTAACCTAGTGTCCTATGTTGGCTGTGAAAAATGACCTTGATGCAGAATCCAGTCTACAGTGTGTAGCCTGACTGGACGGCCTCCAGGGCTCCATCACATCCCCCCCCTTTCCTCACTGCTGTAATCACGCCCTGGTGGGTGTGAGAATTCACCCTCCAGTGTGCTCCTGATTTGAAGTTCCTGTCTCCTCCTCCTTCCGAGTATGGTGCCCCGGCCGGATGTCATTTCCAGCCTTGCGCAGTGTGGGGGTTGTATGGGTTGTATGGGGTGTATTGGCTGTACAGGCCGGCTCCGGAGCATGAGCAGTGTGCATATCGAAACTGGGCCGCACACCGGATAATTACCCACAAAACACCAGACCGGAAATTACGTCTGGCCGGGGCATCATACCCGGAAGGAGGAGGCGGGAATTTCATATCAGGAGTGCGCTGGAGGATGAATTCTCAACTACTGGGGAGTGATAACAGCAGTGAGGGGGAGACTGAGCCCTGGAGACCGCCCAGTCAGGATACACACCGTAGACTGGATACTGCATTTGCATGCGAAAATGTGAGTATCAAGGTCATTTTTCACAGCCAATATAGGGCAGTTTTAGGTGAGACAGAGATAGTTAGGGATGTGCTAGGAAGGTGCAGCGACAGGTAGTGTGATTGGTTAGGGGGTAAAATGACCTGTCAGGTGCCCTTTAATTTAGTAAATTGGAGCACAAGTGCTAAAAAAAATCTACATTATCAAAAACGCACCAACTACCGCACTTATTGTGGGAATTTAATGGTAAGACTGGTGTTGTACATGATGGGGTGTGCAGGAATAAGATGCCCCAAATTCACTTGGGGGTTGTCTTGATGAAGGGGTGAGCAATACATCATGAAACGTGTTGAATAAAGCCACTTTCATTCACTGTTTTCCATGGTATATGGTCAATTATACAGCAGTGCAGTTGGATTCCACGTACAGGCGCATCTCAATGGCTTAGAATATCATCGAAAAGTTAATTTATTTTAGTAATTCAGTACATAAAATGAAACACATATATTATATAGAGTCATTACACACAGAGGGATCTATTTCAAGTGTTTATTTCTGTAAATGTTGATGATTATGGCTTACAACCAATAAAAATCCAAAGGTCATTATCTCAGAAAATTAAAGTAGGGATGATGTAGGGTCTGAGAAATAAAATATTCCCTAAATAGGTATCAGAGGCTTCACCTTGTGTGGTTGTGAGAGTCACAACCTCTATAAAAGCAGATCATGGCTGCAAAGTCCCCAGCGTGGTGCATATAGAGTAGGGAGGATGAAGGGTTAAAAACCGCGCTGCTGTATTCCATGAGACAGCAAAGGGGAATATCATATTGATTTATTGAGTCAATGCTTTTCAGGGCTCCCTGGCCCCTTCCTCAGGACAAATCAATATAATATTGCCATGTGTCAGGGAGCCCTGAAACGCTTTGAGTAATAAATCAATATTATATTCACCCTTTTATGACTCATGGAATACGGCAGCATGGTTTTTAACCCTTTATCCTCCCTACTTTAATTTCCTGAAATAATGACCTTTGGGCTTTCATTGGCTGCAAGCCATAATCATCAACATTAACATAAATAAGGATATGAAATAGATCACTCTGTTTGTAATGACTCTATATCAGAGGTCCCCAACTCCAGGCCTCGAGGGCCGCCAACAGTGCATGATTTCCTTAGTATTGCACAGGTGTTAATGTGATCAAATGCACAGGTAATGATTCCAACCCCTGTGCAATACTAAGGAGATTCTGATAACATGCACTGTTGGCGGCCCTCGAGGCCTGGAGTTGGGGACCCCTGTTCTATATAATATATGCATTTCACTTTTTGTATTGAATTACTGAAAAAAAATAACTTTTTGATGGTATATCAGTTCATTTAGATGCACCTGTATTTCCTCTATTTTTTCTAAAAATGTACTCTAGTTAGGGACTGGAATACACTTCTGGTGAAAGTGTGGCGTAACTTTTCATGAATTAGACTGGTGGACTTAGCTACACCTTGTCCCACTCATCGTTTACCCATTTTGAGAAAGTTGGTCAGGACTGGCGTAAAAACACCAATAGTTGCAATGTATTTTAGCAAATTCTCATTGGACATAGATTTTTTAACTTTTTAGATGTAGTATGCCAGAATTATTGCAATTACTAATGTCCTAGTGAGAAATTTTAGGCTCCAGGACAGAGGAAAACTGTCCTAAAATTAAAGTTTAGACATGACTTCTTCTCATCCTCTGTCATTCTGAGATCTGTTTTATGATATACTAGCTGTAGTACCCGGCTACGCCCGAGTTAATAAATAACTGATGTTAGCTATAACAAAATAGAATTTGAATATGTCATATTAATGACCTGTAGGAAAATAGAAGCTGAGCTGTGATTGATTGCTATAGGCAGCCTAATAAATCTCCAGCCAACAGTAAACCCTCCCCCTGGCCGGGCAGTATATGTTACCTCACACATACACATAATAGACAGCTCATGTAACTGACATCTGCCTTAATTCCCCATATGGCACATGTGTTGCACATTGGCTGTTTTTAATCAGATGTTTTTGTTTGGAAGTTAAAGATACCAGATGTATGAGGCGAGTTGTGTGATTTGTGCACATCTGTGTCTGTCTGTGTGGTGTGTGTGTCCCTGGGGTGTGTGTATGTGTGTGTCCCTGTGGGGTGAGTGCATGTGTGTCTGTCCCTGTGGGGGGGTCTGTGTGGTGTGTGTGTACCTGTGTTGTGTGTGTCTCTTTGTGGTGTGTGTGTGTCCCTGTGGGGTGAGTGCATGTGTCCCTATAGGGTGTGTATGTATGTGTGTCCCTGTGGGGGGGTGTCTGTGTGGGGTGTGTGTGTCTCTGTGTTGTGTGTGTCTCTTTGTCGTGTGTGTGTGTGTGTCTGTGGGGTGAGTGCATGTGTCCCTGTGGGGTGTGTATGTGTGTATGTCCCTGTGGTGTGTGTGTCCCTGTGGGGTGAGTGCATGTGTCCCTATAGGGTGTGTATGTGTGTGTCCCTTTGGGGGGGTCTGTGTGTGGTGTGTATGTCTCTTTGTGGTGTGTGTGTGTGTGTCCCTGTGGGGTGAGTGCATGTGTCCCTATAGGGTGGCTATGTGTGTGTGTCCCTGTGGGGGGGTCTGTGTGGTGTGTGTGTCTGTGTTGTGTGTGTCTCTTTGTGGTGTGTTTTTCCCTGTGGGGTGAGTGCATGTGTCGCTGTAGGGTTTGTGTGTGTGTCCCCGTGGGGGTGGGGGTGTCTCTGTGTTGTGTGTGTGTCTTTGTGGTGTGTATGTGTTTGTTCGGGTGCGTGGTGAGTATCCAATGTTGGGGCTGCACCTTAGCGACTATACACTTGCTGTTACTCTCTGTGTGCGTGTGGTGTGTGTATACATGTCCCCGTGCGTGGTGAATATCTCATGTTGGGGCCACACCTTAGTGACTATATGCTGGTATATGCTGTTAGTCTTTGGCGCTATCATTAAGCCCCTCTCATTAACAACTGTCAACTGGTAACTGTCACTTTTTCCCCATTATGTAGATAGGGGCAAAATTGTTTGGTGAATTGGAATGCACGGAGTTAAAATTTCACCTCACAACACAGCCTATGACGCTCCAGACATGTGACTGTGCAAAATTTTGTGGCTGTAGTTGCGACGGTGTAGATGCCAATCCTGGATATACATACATACACACACACACATACATACATACATACACACATTCAGCTTTATATATTAGATAGTGACCAATAGAAGGGCCACCTTTATGTACTTTAATCTATTGTCTGCTGGCTCAGCAAAGGGTTGACTTCACGGATTGTAAATTACCAACATAGCCATTCTTTACTCTTTCCAATGAATATTTAAAAGTTGTATCTCGTGAAGAGATCCTCTTTGTAAACAGGTCTAACCTCATCTCAGGTCTAAACCTCGGGAATTACCTGTAGCCAAACTCGAAATGAAATTTTTATTACGTGGTGGCCAGTGAAATAGTTAGCTGACCATGTAACATATGAGCCAACCCATTCCACTAGAGCCTAATGGCCCCCGCACACTCCCCATTTCGCTGTCCATGTCCTAATAGGACTCAAGCAGAGGGTAATGTTCTTACTTGACAAACTCTATAAGTGGTTCCTATGCTGACAGCGTTTACCCAAAGATTACTAAACATTGACGTATTTGAGCCCTAAAGTTTTATGTCACCATGATACACAATAGATAAAAAATTATCTAAACCCACCACTAATGTCTATGGGGATCTCCTGGCTCTCCTTCGATAGAGGATGTCGTGGAGAGATGGTTCATGCATGTTGAATATATATGGCCGAAACTTTTACAGAGACAAGACACTGCTAGAAGAATCTGACAGCGGCTTTCTCATAGAGAACACAGAAGTGATCGGCCAAAGCAAACATTTCTGTGTATAAGGAAGTAGAGAGAGAGCTGTCAGCCAAAAGATTATCCTTCCGATAGCTGTCCAATGTGTAAGGCCACACTTTATAACCATCAGGCGATTTTGAGACTACTTTTTCCTTTTTCCAACCCAAACTAAAGCACTTTTTACACAATATTCTCCAATGCATTTGTTTTTTAGGTTAGAAGATACAATAAAATAAAACCTAACATCAATTTTAATTTTAGATTGCAGCAATTATTGAATATGTCTAATATATATATATTTTTTTTTCCAGCCAAAACATTTGCCATCATTGTAAATACACGACATCCACAGATCAGAGCCAAGGTGGGGGTGGGATGAACAATGTTATATCCTCCGTCATGGGAGAAAACTATCAGTTGCAGGTAAGAAACTTCATATTTCAATGTTTTCAGCACTGTTGCTTATTAAATAAGTTATTATTCCCAATTCATAATTTGTGTGGGTTTTTTAAAGTCACTTTTCTTCTATTGTCTTGTATTCATTGATGGTTTTCACACCAAATTCTTCAAAATTACGCAGGAGGGTCATCAATTTTTCAAAAAAAATGCTTTTTTGTCTTTAACCTGTTTTATGACTTATTGCAAAATCCAAATGTTCCTCTAAAGGTCTAAAGGAACCATGACTAAAGCTACGCCGACATGTGTCAGATTTTTTTTCTTGCTTTTGATAATACCTATCTGATTGTATGGATTTTATTTGAAGCTATTAAAGAGTAAATGTCATTTCATTGAAAAAAAACCCACAATACTGCACTGGTTGTTACTGATGGGAAAACATAGCAGCTACATTATTGCTTTTTTTGTGCTATATGACATATTTTCTCACATTTTTCTGTTGTCTTTTAAAAGCTGCATTTTATTGCTGTGTGGGTGCGCCCAGCAGCTGATATGAGCAGTGCAATGTGACAGCAGAGAAGGGGTTAACAGAGATACTGACTGAGCTGTGTGGAGCCAGATGACAGATCAGAGAAGCTTGTGCCAAAGTAAGGGGGGTTTGCAGTGATCCTGACACTCTGACATTGCTCAGGACTGTGCTGTAGCCTGAAATAACCTGATACAGTGTTTCCTCATCATCTGCAGTCAGCAGTGTGAATGCTGTGTAGGCCCCCTCCACCCTAACATGCCTGTATTCAGTGTGAAGATGGATCTGACTGATAATGAGCATATGTCTGCTTCACACACAGTGTAGTGGGGACACCTTGTGCAAGGTTTAGGAATGGTTTTCAACCAGAATTCTCTTATAAAGTATATTTCAGTTTGTTAAAATCACTTGCTCTACATTATTATTATTAAATAAAAAATTTAAACGGCGGTTACAATTTAAAGCTGTTTTTTTTTTTACTGTGCCCCTGCCTTGGATCTTCTTCTGCCGCAGGATTTTTCTTCTTTCCGTTTTTTAACAAGTCACCATTTAGAAATCTGAACAAAATATCTGGAAACTCCAAATGCTAACCACAAGGGAATCAAAGAAAGGGAAAACGTTAAAACATGGTAAACCCAAAAACAATAAATAAATGATAAAAAAGGTGAAAATATCAAAAAGTAGACAAAGGCGCAAATTGAAAAATGAATGCGGCACATAGTATTTTGCTGGCTTTTAGGGGAATCTTTTTCATTAGGTTGAAAATAGTTCATCCAGAAACATGTGAAGTAGTAAAATGTATAGAAAATACTATATATATATATATATATATATATATATATATATATAGCTTTTTGGTGCTGTCTTTGTCCAAAATGCAGCATGGGTATGACCATATGACCATTCTCTGGTTTTAGCACAGCTTATTCTCTAGGACTCAAAATAAAAACAACTACACAAAAAGGCAGGTTCAGAATGTTAAAGTATAAAAACAGTGTAAAAAACAACACCCCACTAATAATGCTTTGAAAAAAGCTTGAATGTATGGAGTTTTTTTATATCAACAGGAAACTTTCAGGCTTTCTCATGAGATACATTATTTTCTCAAGGTTACTGTATGTATGTTGAAGCCTTTAGTCTAAATTCTGAGATTAGAGCGGTGCTCAGCCAACTGTGGACGTGACTAGTCCAATGTGATCATCTACATATCTGATGAATGAAGGCGATAAAAAAAAATTTCCCCACATTTTTTTCGTTTTGTCCTTGTGGTAAATCGGCCATATCCACTCGCACATTGGCTTTAAATGGGAGTGTGTGTTTGCCGTGGGTGGTCCATGGCTCACATAGACACATCCACATAACGCTAGTCTTAACAAGTCCCAAAAGTCAGTAAAACTGCAACAGGTTAAAACTCTCAAGAAAAAAGAGGTGGCAGTGTTGTTGTTGGCTACATAAAAAATGTGGTCTGCCTTTATTAATGTTTCTTCTTCTTCTCACTAGTTTACCTTTCACAATGATGTAAGAGAATACCTCCAGAGACAAAACTTCGAACTAACAGAAGACAACCTGAATTTTTCATTCACTTTCAAGCTCGATGTCTTTGTGGATTTCTTCTACTTGTTTGGTTTAAGCAAGAAAAATTGTGACTTGCATGGGAAGATTCTGAACTTGTACTGTACAAACAATAGCAGAAAAGAAAGAGTTAAATTGTTCCTGTCGAAAATGACTAACCCATTAATCCGACTGGGAAGCAGCTTGGAACACGATCGAAGACCCAGTATATACTCCATGGGTAAGAATGAATATTCATTTTACACTGTCACATTTAAACCTCAGACTACAATTTATTCCCAATATTCAGGTCCATGAAGGTGAGATCTGGGAGTTATTTTCTGGGGCTTTTAAAATGAAGAACGGCTTTAGTCATCACTGTGCCAGTCTATGATACCATTTAGCAGCTTGGTTTAAAATCCAATTGTGAAAGCTCCCATACACATTAGAGAAAAATCGTCAGACCCTACTGACCATCTGATGTGTATAGTGACCTCCCAACTCCTTCCCCGACAGATGATGTTTCAGTGGAAAAGCTTTTGAATTTTGAATTTCAATGGCCAATATTTTTGTTCTCAGGAGAGATAATGCAATGCCAGCTTACTATTAAGGCATTTGGAGAATTGAGAGATATCTGTATATGGCCAGCTTTAAGCCTCATTCAAAGCTATGTGAAACAAGGTCCAAGCACAGTGTCACGGTTCCTCCACTCAGTGCATCTAGGACACAATGAGTGAGTGTCTACTGTAACTATGGAATCACGACATGCTGAGCTGTCAGTTTAGTGACTAACAACATTGTCATCCAACCCAGAGCTGGGACATGCTGAGATGTTGGTGTTTAAGTGACAGCTCAGTCGTTCAATCTGATTCTGAGAGGTGCTTGGCTATTCAGGTGTTCCCTGTTCCCAGTGATTGCCCAGCTACTTAGCTGAGCAGTGTCTCCCAGAACTCTCCCACTCGTAGCATTCTGTTTAGTGGTGCTATTGCCTTGAATTCCTTTGCTCTGTTTCATTGATCTATTGCTGCCTGATGAATTGCATTCTGAACATCCGTTTGTTTAGCCCCTTCACTCTTATCCTCTACCTTCCAGGTATTCTGACTCCATACTGTGACCTGATTACTCCTTTGTTTATCCCTTTATCCTGCATGTGTTCTCCAGGTACCTGACCCCAGAACACTTGACTATCCTGCTTTATGATTTGTTATTAGTGCCTAGTGTCACATACAGAATGTGAAGCATGGACTGCCCACAGGACTTTTGACTCAAACCTGACAGCCTCTGAGGCTTATATAAGGCTGTCAGTGAGGAGACCCGTGGCAAGTCTGCACATCCTAATCCATACACATAATGGATGTCTGAACTAGCATAAATGTGGAAAAAGACACAAAAATCCCAGTGCTTACATAATGTCATAACAGCTATAGCAACACTACAGCGTAATTACCCCCATCAAGCAATTTCCCTATATCTCATTCTTGTAAGAGCAATATGTAGAAGAAACAGATAATGGCATTAAATTAATCATTTTTATTAAGACAACCCCTTTAAGTCCAGTTAAAGGAATTGTTAAGGGGATAAAAGTTCAGGTGGATAAAAAAAGAAAAAGAAGTATTGCTCACACCCAGAATTTCGCCACCAATCCTGCTCCAAGTCTGGTCCCTGTAACTCCAGCATTCTAGTCACATCTCAATTCAATAGAAATGGCCAAAATTGTATACTTAACTGAGGCAGGTCATCCAGCTGAATGGGCATTTCCAGCCAATTTCAGCATGCCAAGAAAGGACAAGAAAGTAAGGACCAATGGGAAGACATAAGAACAGGAGCTGCGGGGATCAGTAAGGGTGAATATCATGTAACCATCCAAATTCCTTGCAAAAATAGTTTCTATGTCCGGGACAATGCACCCAATTGTTTCAATGACAACTACATGATGAATAATGTTTGCATATGTCAATCATAACTACACAAAATATACAAAGTTTACAGAGCTCTTCTCCCCCATCAAAGTGTAGTTCATTCTGAATGATTGCATCTATCACTCAGTATTCCATGATCGTTGGTTGGAAATCAGAATTTTTTGCTACTGATTTTCTGCAAATTTACAGCTGAATCCATACGTGGATTTTGCTTCCATAATCTGTCAATGTACGTAGCACACTACTTCGGTGGTGTTTTGTTTTTTCCTGCAACACCAAAAATTTTCTCTAGTTTTTCTCCTATATGTGAACAAGTTTGGGAAAATCCTTCCCAACATTGGATTTTTGTTGGGTGTAACGTGGATTTCAGTCCAATGTGACATGTGTTAAAGAGACCCTAACAGTCAGTGACGTAACTTGAAGCTCATGGGTCCTGATGTGACAGCTCCAATGGAGCCTCCAATTATTGCAAATCTTTAATAGCAATAGTCTTTTTCTATGGGTCTAAGGAATTTTTGGGGCCCCGTAGGCTTCAGGGCCTGGGTGCGATTGCAACCCCTGCACCTTTTGTAGTTACGCCCCTGCTAACAGCTGATACGGTTGTGGAGCCCACTGGGATGGGGTACTCGGTGCTGGACCGGGGTACTGCTGGGTGATGTCACGGCGGTCCTGGTCCGGACCGTGTCCCGGGCCCGCACAATAAAATGGGGGGTTATTTACAAGGGATTTGTCACTCGTGACGCCACCCACTATATGCGGCCAGTAATGGGGCCGCCGCTGCTGCAGAACCTCCGGGGATGATGGGATAGCAGCTTGGATAGAATAGTTCCTGTGGGCAGAACTGGGTTCCCCGGGGCAGTGGTAGTAGTAGTTAAAGTCTGTGAGGATAGTTATTGATGCTGCAGGAGAGTAGGGGTAGCAGTAGAGATGATGAGAGTAGAGGTAATCGCAGTATATGAGGGCAAGTGGGGCTTCAGTATAAGGATCACACACACTCACGGTTTCTGTTGTTTTCCAAGTCTTTATTTGCAGATGGTATATCACAATATTGTCCACGAAGTCTGTACCAGGTTGCTCCTACCCTGACCGGGTCCTTGGCTTCCTACTTATGTGCTGTGTGTGGCCCTGCTGCCGCTTGTAGCTGAACTGCTGGCCCTGTCTCTTCCCACGGGTACCAATCTGCTAGGCAACTTGAGTCCTCTGTGTCACTGACCCCTCCGTGTTGCTTTGCTATGGTGCTGTGAAGATGGTGGACCTTCACTATGCCGGTGTTTACTGTCCTGTCTGTCTCAGGCACAGCCTCGGATCCGGTATCCGTCTTGAGCGCCTCCCCGGGGTCACGTTTTTGGGGTAACTCTTTATCCCGGGTATGTTCCTCTGTCTCCTCTCCTCAGACCTCTCAGGACCTCCACTTCTACTTGGCTCTGCTCCTGCTCCAGACTAGACTGAACTAACTGTCACTCCTGCTCTGTGGTAAACATTAGCTCCTCCCCCTAGTGCAGGTGCCACCTAAACTCCTCCCACTTTCTAGTGTAGTGTTGTGTGGGGAGTAAACCTGTGTTGATGTTTCTGTGGCACATTAACCCTTGGGGTGCCACACATTGCTGCCTGATTTATGACAACACAGCAAGGGACCGAGCCGCATAGATTAGTCGGAGAGGCAGATCCCCACTGGCTTCTCTTCGTCCGCTGCCCTGGAGTGACAGGTCTCTCACTTCATGCCGCAAAGTGTCAGAGTTAAGCATAGTGGGATGAAATCATGATGCCAGCATCTGATATATGCTGCCCTTGAATTGGGCAGTATCAAAGGAAACCAACCACCAAGATTTTAACATGTGAAGTAAATCATTTTTCTAATTGTATATTTCTTTGCAGAAATAAGTTTTATTAGAGTTAAAGACGTGTGTGCAGCGTTGATTGACGTGTGTAGGAGGGACGGGATTATTGGTGTTGAGTCCTCTGTATATCTTCCTCCTCCTGGCTTGCCCCCTTTTTTAATTTAAATTTCGTGCCGCACTGCCATTGCCGCTGCTGAATTACTATTGTAATAAATGATCATTGAAAATGGTGTCAGCGCATGCATGTACCGCCATCTTCAGTGTTATTTTAATGAGGACACTGTGGTGACAAGTATGAGCAGCAGGGAAGCATGCGTAGATAAAAAATAAATTAAATCTTCGCATGTGCTGACACCGCTCTTATTTGTCTTATTTGTTTCGACAGTTAAATAATGCCGGAGATCGTTGTACATGCATGCGTTGACTCAGGCGCCATTTTATTGACGATACCATTACAATACCAAGGCACATGCAAAATTTAAATAAAGAAAGGGAGCAAGCTAGGAGGAAGAATATATACAGAAGACTGACCCACCTCTCCTGTATGAGTCAGTCAATTCTGCACACATTTCTGCAACTTTGATAAAACTTATTTCTGCAATGGAACATAAAAATGAAGCTATGATTCCATTTCCACCACCTTTACTTTATATGTTAAAATCCTGGTGGTTGCTTCCCTATAATGGAGAAAAGGTCCATTTTACCGGCATTCATATATTAAACTTTCTTGGCCAGTTATTCAGCTGCCATTAGTGGTGACCGCAAATTTTGCACAAACTATCAGGCAGGTATTTTTATCGAACCACCCTCTCAAGTGCGACGTTTAAGCTCCAGAAAAAAACAGTGGTGAGCTTTACTCAATTATTGTCTTTTTCTAGATAGTCTAAGTGTTAAAAATACTTTTTTGAAAGTCCATTAAAAAAGAAGAAAAGGGCACTCTCCCATAATTGTGCTATTGGTCACCTTCATTCCGGTTCCATGTTACAGGTGGCAGGGAGGGGGGTGGAAGACGGCGGACGACGGGCCCGGAATAAAGGTGACTGATAGCACAATTATGGGTGAGTGCCCTTTTCTTCTTTTTTAATGGACTTTCAATAATGGATTACTAGTTTAAGTGAGCACACCCAAGTGCACTCGCACATAGCCGGACTGAGCGGCACACACAAAAAGTAAAGAGGGTCCCAAGGTCTGTATTGGTGCCCGGCTTGCCTTCTTATTAAGAGACAGTTAAAAATACTTTTGTTTCAATTTTTTTCAGACATGATCACAGAAGATCCTTTTCCACAAGAAGAAGAGGTCAATGATATTGCCCCAGTGCTGCCGTTGAGTTCATGAACATTAAGCAAAGGAAAAATGTGCAGCGCAAAAAAAAAGAACAAGTTGAACAAATACAGACGTGAATGCGCCGATGGAGGACAACATGGTTTACGCTTACCATCAATTAACGGAAAAAAATTGGGCTTTGATGTTATGGATTTTCTTGAGTTAAGATGATATATAATCGGGAAAGTAGAGGAAGACAAATATGTTTAAGACTAACAAATCTTTTATGATGCAAAACAATTACTTTCATACATGGACAGATTGTCTTAGAACTGTGTCAGTCACTGAAGTGAACATGTACTCACCATGATATGCTTGGTTGTGTTATTTACTTTGTGTAATCTGATAAACCATGTTGGGACCTGACGCACTTAATTAGGTTGTCCGCTTTGAATTAAATCTCTTTAGAAGGGTCCCTCAAGGATAAGCGAATTACTGAGGGTAGCAGCTGATGAGACCCCCTGGTACCCAGCTGTAAATGAAGCGTGAATCTGACAAGTGTTTAATTTCCCTACAAAGGAATTAAATATCGCACAATGTGCATTGATGATATTAGAGGGCCAATGTAAGGCCAGGGTAGTACTTACTAAAGGCCAGTTTACACGCTGCGATGTCCCAGCGACCCGATCAACGATCGGATTTGCTGGGACATCGTTATCTGATCGCTGGTGAGCAATCAGCCACCTGTGTAACGACCTAAACATCGTGGAAAAGAATATAAAATATTATTTTCCATGAAGTCGAGGTCCCGCTACGCTGGGGTAAGCAGGAGAACGCTGGTAACCGGGATAAACATCGGTTTACTAAGCGCAGTGCTCTGCTTAGTAACCCAATGTTTACCCTAGTTACCAGCGCGCTGTGCTTAGTAACCCGATGTTTACCCTGGTTACCAGTGTTCTCCCACTTTAGTAACCCGATGTGTACGCTGGTTACCAGAGAACACATCGGATTAGCTGGTCGCTGCCCCTGTCACACACAGCGATGCAGCCTGCCCAGCGGGAGATCTCCGATCAAAAAATGGTTCAGAACGGTCTGTCACGATCAGCGATCTCCCAGCGGGGGGCTGATCACTGCTGTGTGTCACACACAGCGACATCACTGGCGAGGTCGCTGCAACGTCACAAAACCTGTAACGTTTCAATGATATCGCTGTGTGTGACGTACCCCTAAGGCTGGAAACACACTGGCGTAAGACTCGTGCGAGTGTAGTGTGTGAAAAAATCGCATCTTTAAATGATACAGGTCACATCAATGCGATTTTCTCGCATTACACTCGCATTGCGATGGAAATGCGAGTGCAATCACAGCATGCTGCGATTGCACTCGATTTGCACACGTGAGTGGGCATTAAAAGTATATGGGTGCCATACACCACACGGTGCGATATTTGCACTCATGTTGTAAATTTCCCGCTGTGCTGTACAGTGACCAAACATCTTGCACCGCTGTGACAGCAGAGGTACAAGATGTTTAGTTAAAACACTGATGAATAGTTAAATGTTAAGAATCCCGGGGTTTCTGTGGCTATTAACCCCATCAGCAGCCTCTGCGCAGCATGTCTGCACAGAGGCTGCCGATGCGGCTCATAACTCGGTGTTCGAAGGGTTAAAGGATGCTGGTGTGGTGGCAGCATGTGTCTACAGAGTGTCCTCACTCTCTGGACACATGGTGTCATCACAGCATGTGTATGCAGGGATTAATTCCTATGTAAAATAATTGTCGGGATTGTATTTTAACTGTTAAAGACGGCGGTGGGTTAGTACACAATTTGCGTACTGTACAAACCCGGCATCTCCTGGCTTGAGATGTCCGAAGTCCTGCAAGCTCATTCATTACAGTATCAGCCCCTATGTAGAATGTAAATGCGGAGATGTCCCTGCTGCCGTGGTGCTGAACACTTAGGCGGGGGACATCTCCGCATTTACATTCAACATAGCAGCTGATACTGTAAAAAATTAGCTTACAGGACCTCGGACAGCTCATGCCAGGAGATGCCGGGTCTGTACAGTACGCAAATTGCGTACTAACCCGCCGCCGGCTTTAACAGTTAAATTACAAACCCAACAATTAGCGGCTATTATTTTACATAGGAATTAACCCCTGCAGACACATGCTGTGATGACACCATGTGTCCAGAGAGTGAGGTCACTTTCTAGACACATGCTGCCACCACACCAGCATCCTATTAACCCTTCCAACACCGGGTTATGAGCCGCATCGGCAGCCTCTGTGCAGATATGCCACGCAGAGGCTACTGATGGGATTAATAGCCACAGATCCCCAGGATTCTTAATATTTAACTATTCATCAGTGTTTTAACTAATCATCACTGTTGTGCATCAAACACGCTCCGTGTTTGATGCACGACAGTGTGCCTTCAGCTTTAGAGACACTCTCTGTAGGGCGAGACCTCCCTCTATTACATTTATAAGCCGTAACAGGGAATATAACTTCTTATTTAGATTATCAAACAACACAAATTTATACTTAAAAATATTTTTTTTAAATACTTTTTTTTTAGTTAATATACACTGACCATATATTGCACATTTAGTTTAAGGTCTTTCTGTTTTTCAGGCGGTGGGTGCATTGTACATCTTGACAATTCTAATACAATTACTCATTTTTATTACTCTAGAAAATTTCTCTTTCCTCTATCACCTTCTATTTTCAATTAATGGGAAAATCAAGCATCGTAAACCATATCATTTTTGACAGGTATTGGATATTAACAACCATTTTAAACTGAGGGGTTGTATAATTTAGTTTACATTTGTTCAAAATACTGTGCACATTGAGTATTTGGTGAGGTTTTTACCTCAGAATCACCCACTCCTGATTTTGGCTACAAATACTGAGGTAATAAACTCATCAAATACTCAATGTGGGAACGTGGCCTTAGGCCACATTCAGATGTACATTTTCTAAGGCCACATACACATGTTGAGTATTTGAGTTTTTTACCTCATGATTTGTAGTCAAAACTAGGAGTGGAACAATCAGGAAAAGTATAATAGAAACACGTCACCACTTCTGTATTTATCACCCACTCCTGGTTTTGGCTACAAATCCTGAGGTAAAAAACTCACCAAATACTCAATATGTGCACAAGGCCTAAGTGCAGAGCCTGCAGTATTCCTGGCATATGATGGCTGTCTTAGGCCACATGTACAATTTGAGTATTTGGTGGGTTTTTACCTCAGGATTTGTAGCCAAAACCAGGAGAGGAACAATCAGAGGAAAAATAATAGAAACACGTCACCACTTCTGTATTTATCACACACTGCTGGTTTTGGCTTAACATGTGAACGTGGGTTTAATTTGAAAAAGTCTTTGAACCCCACCTCATTCATTTTTATTTTATTTAAATAAAACACATGCTGCTGCATTGGGCCTGGATTAGGGCCATTTTTATATTTCATTCTGGAGTCCTGTTCTCAAACCCTTAAAAGCATTTATTATACATGTTTGTAACACCATTACCAACTTTTGTACATAGGTCAAATTGGCCAAATTGCTTTTCTATATTCTATTTTATAGCTTGGGATTATTGGAATAAATGTTCTTAAAAGCAAGATATACACAGAACTAAAGACATTTATCTTTAGACTTAACTTAGTAAAAGGTGTTTGTCATTTTGTTTTACTTTATATGTATAGATATATATTTTTCATTAAAACTGTTTTATGGAAACTCATATGTATACTGAAATGCTATTTAATGTTTTTAATCAATATTGCCATACCATAACTCCTTTATGTACCAGTCCGGCATATTTGTTATTTCAGAGCTGGATTGACCTTTTAAATCTAAACCTCCTGCTCCCAGTCATATGCTCACCTTACAGCATCTTCACCTCTTACTGATGGCGCTTCAATTCTGTGGTGCCATCTTGTGCCCATAACTTCTGGGTGGCCAGAAGAGCTCAATGCATCTCTATAAGTACCAAAATGAGGCCAGAACGAGGCTTTAAAGAGTTTTTGTTGAGTTGTGACCTCCATCGTGCACCATGAAACAATGGGACTGCTGGCTGGTCACAAATCACAGCAGACCATAGGAACGACGCTGGAAATAGGTGAAGCCATCAGAGGGTGAGAATCAGACAGGGGCAGTGGACTTTGATTTAAAACATCAATACATTGGTGCAAAAAACAAAATGTTGGAGTGCGGCTTTAAAGCCCTGTGCCCATGCTGCATATTTTTATGTCATATTTTTTTAAAATATGTTGCAAATATGCTTGGCATATTGGTCAGCCAGCAAAGTGAATGTGACTTTGTGTGTGTTGTTCCGACGCCGGATCTTTTTTGCGCTGCGTGTTAATTGCAGATCTTTACGGATTTTTGATTGGTAAAAATCTGCAGCATGTCAATTATTTTACAACGTTTACCTTCCATACTCCATGCACCTCGTTTTGGCATTAAGGAGGGAGTAGGCCATGCCGACAGGTCACGTGAGCATGCCGTTGTCCCAGGTCTACTTCGGCAGCTATTGGAAGGTTAGTGGGGATTATCCAGAGCTGATGCAGAATTTTCTGCACCAAAAAAGCAGCAATTACACAGGAAAGATGGATATGTTTTTGCAGATGCAGACTTAGTGCAGAAAATTCTGCATCACTTTTTGAGCGTGGGCACAGGACCTAATGGGTTATTCCCATCCTGATAGAACAGTTATAGCTGGATAGTGCTTGCAAAAACAAGCAACATTCCAATTTTATTTTTCATTTGTTGCTAGACAGGAGCAGTGGCTGTACATGCATAGTGCATACAATATCTCCCCTATTGAACTTGTAAGCGCTGCGCTGGATTACTTGAGCACATTTTTAGCTCCCAATTCCAGCCATCAGTCATGCTGTGCTACTGATGCTGCAGAGGCAAAAACATATTAAGTGTGCACAGTTCAGGGAAGCAGTATAGTCACGACGCCACTCAAGCAGGAGCGCACACCCCCAAGACTTAGTTAGTCGGGAGATTGAGGAGCAGTCGTTCCAGAAGAAAGAAAAGTAGAATAAGGCTGACGGAGCCGCTAAAATCTCTGAAATTCTGCCAGTAGAACGCAGCCCAATAGCTACCCAGTGTTTACCTTAGCAGCAGACACACAGGATGTGCGCTTTATCACAGCGCACAAGAAACGCTGTATGCAGCATTTTCCTGTGCGCTCTGCCAATGCGCACGTCCTGCAGCTTTGTGTGTGACCACTGCTAAGGTAAACACAGGGTTGCTATGGGTCTGCATTGCACTGGCAGCGCATAGCATTAACACTATGCGAAATGGCAGAATTTCAGAGATTTTACTGGCTCCGTCAGCCTCAAGTGTGACCCTAGCCTAAGGCTTGGGTCAGACCTGCGTCTGCCCTCAGCCTGTTGATTCCATTAAAAACGTAGTCCCTGGCAGGCTCAGCGCATGGTGTTACCAGCAGGTAATGCTATTGTGGCGCCCCGCATATGCAGGCGTCACAGAGGGGTACGGTACTATACCCGTAAAAGAGGTGTAAATAATACAGCTGCAGGTGGACCCTAGGATGGTGGGTGGGACCCATTCCCAGCACTCCCACATTAGTACAGCGGTGGGAGGTTACCCGGGAGGGGATATATTCACCTCTAGGGGGATCAAGGAGGTCTTTGGCTCGAGGTCTTTGACCGAGAGTTGGAGGAGATGGAGGAGAAGGAGAGGAGTCAGGAAAGCTCAGACTAAGTGGAACGAGGCGGAAGGTCAAACCGGAGCGGTTTCAAGCTGAACCGGAGGGAAGAAGGGACCTTGAGGAGGTCCTGAAAGAGGGCGGCCGACAAGAGAAGCTCGGGCCCTAGATAGAAAGGGAGATCCTCAGAGTGGAGCGCCCATACTCCAGGGGATACTCCAGTCCACCACGGGAACGCCGGGCCCGAGGATCCGGCCAAAGTCCAGCTTTGTTTCCGGCAACCGGCTGCTGTGGCTTGCTTATCGGCCACAGCACTCTGCCATCGGAGCGGTCTGCCTGCTTCCTCACCAACGAGGGAGAGGACTCCCGGTACTACCTACATGGAGCTACTGGGTATAGATCAATCCTAAGCGGGGAAGAACGGACGTGGGTTAGTTAATGAAGGCACACCAAGGGTTCCACCATACCACCTGGGATTCACTTGCAGCCACCCGTTAAGCTACTTGTTCTTGTAACATCTAAATGCTGAACTGTGAACTGTAACTGATGCTGCTACAAGTTGACAGTAAAGTACCCGGGAGAAAGTGACTTTGCTTCTGCGTGTGTTTTTCTACTGCAATCTGTTCCCTTCCAGGAACGCTGCCCCAGAGGAACAGCCCTGCCTGTAGAGGGCTTTGCCAACTCAGCCGCACTACCATCTACCTCCGGCGGACTGTGGCGGCACTGGTGACCCATCACCAGAAACTATAGGGGGGTGTCACGTGAACTGTATATAGAATTCCCTGTCAATATAACCCCTTTTTGAAGTATCACCCAGGACACAGGATTAGGCGCGGCCACCACTCCCCGTGACACAGCAACGCTACCCCTGGAGCCTGATACCCGAGTATCCCAAAGCCTGGGGCTCGACACTATGCATCGCCTGCCTATGTATTACTATGGATACCTGAATCATAGCGCACCCACCGGCTCCACTCACAAGGACCGGATCTGCGCTATTGCAAAGTGCACAGGAAACGCGGTTTTCAGCGTTTTCCTGTGTGCTCTGCAAAAGCGCATATCCAGGCGTTGTGTGTGGATCCGGTGGGTGCACTATGATGTAGGTATCCATAGCAATACATAGGCAGGCGGCGCATAGCGTTACATGCTGGTATCACTATGCGCTAAGCCTGCCAGGGACTAAGCTTTTAACGGAGTCGTCTGGCTGAGGGCAGACGCAGGTCTGAACCTAGCCTAACCCTGATAGGTATCTAGTTGTGTAAATACTACACTTTTGTGTTCACCCAGAGGTACATAATACACTTTAGATATATATATAGATATAAATTAATAACCAGTGAGCTGAATAATAAATAAATAATAAATGTATTCCACTAACCCACAAGTCTCAAAAAAAGTTTGCAAGTTTAGCTAAAGTTTGAAGGAATTTCTGCTGCAGGGTATGCTACTATCTAACCAAAGAAAAAAAAATGTCTTGCTAGAAAACGTCTTTGTGCAACCCTAGCTTGACTTTTACCTTTTTTAAGGACAATTATATTTTAGTTTTAAAAACTTTTTATTTTATACTGTTTAACACTTGCAAGGTTCTAGTAATTACTGTTGTACTTTGAGTATTTTACTCCTTACCCGCTGAGCTGACCTATATCATCATGCTGCAAGAATTCTTACAACTGCACCCACTGTCTGGAATTTCTTGCTATACAGGAACCATAAAACATTAACCCCATCCTCCAAACTCTGAAGACTACTTGACAATATTCATATGGTTGTGCACGTTACTTAATGCATGTGTACGCAGCAGAAATATTGAAATTTATATATGAGATATATCTCATTAGTATTATTATTATTATTTTCATAACAGATACATTACATGGCCACCCTGTTCACCCTTTCATGTCTGGCCAAATTTCCATTTCTGTGTACTGGACTTGTACTGGGAAACATGAAAAAATATTCTAAGAGTAGTAAAATGGGGAAAAAATACATGATTCGTTTTTTTGTGTGTTTTTTTTCTTGTAATGTTCTCCGTGCCGCACAAATTACCTGTCTTGTGTGAAGTTTTTCTTATTTCATCTAAAGGTGGAAAAGGGGTTAATTAGAATTTTTATATTGTTAATTTTTAAAAAATGTATTTTTAGTTTTCTTAGGGTGCTTGAACCTGCAATCCTAGGTTTGCATGTTTTATAGACTGCAATACCACAGTGTAAGGGCCGCGTCACACGCTCAGATATCTGTGAACGATATCATTACCTATGTCACGTGACCGTGATCCTTCTTCGTTAGTGCGTTGTCACACACAAGGATATTGTTAACTATCTTAAATTTGGCAATGCTCCAGCTATTTGGAGAAGATCGTTTGAACAATTTAACAAAGCGAAAGGAATAGAAGTATGGCGGCCGTCACACGCTACAATATCGTTAGCGATATTGTTAGCGATCACGTGCACGCGCGATCGCTAACAATATCGCTCACATCGCTGGTGAGCTGTCACACAGGCAGACTCACCAGCGATGTGGGCCAGCGAGATCGCTGGTAACTATGGTACACATCGGGTTACTAGGCGCCGCGCGGCGCTTAGTAACCCGACGTTTACCATAGATACCATCTCCCAGCATAGGCTCTGCCGCTGGGAGATCGTTCATCGTGGTGTCACACACCACGATGAGGCAGATTGATCAAGCGATTATCGCTTGATATGAGCTCCGGCTCACATATCTGCGATGTCACGATCAAGCAATATTACATTGTAACATCGCTTGATCGCACGCAGCGATGCACAAACGATATCACTTAAGCGATCAAAAAGCAGATCACTTAAACGATATCGTGCAGGAAATTGTAGTGTGTGACGGCCGCCTATGAACGACATCATTCAAAAGGTTTCACATGAACGATGTTGCTGCTTCACAGAACGTTAATTGGACGATGAACGATGGATTTGAGGTCAGGAGCTCAAATTTATGATGAACGATCTAACAATTTTACCTTCAGATATCCGACGTTTACATGCAACGATTCAAAAACTATATCGTTTGGACGATCCGAAAAGCGTGACGTTTCAACAATATCATTTCAGATATCTGAGCGTGTGAAGCGGCCCAAAGGTGTATAATGGAACTGATAGGCTAGGGTCACACTGGCGTCATGGATGCGTTTTTTCCATGCGTTTTTTACACTTGTCTTTTGTGAAAAACGCATGCAAAAACGCATCCATAAGCACCAATGCAAAAAACGCATGTTGTTATTGTACAAAGGTATTGCCAAAGTGCCATGCATTTTTTCCATGCGTTTTTGGCTCAGCACGAAAAAATGCATCATGCTGCGTGTTTTGGTGCGTTTTTAAAAACGCATGCGTTCTCGTATCATGGGGCCCTATGGGCAACGCATGCCTCAACGCATGTGTCCAAATGACACATGTGAAAACGCATGCATTTTCAGGACATGCATATTTTGCATAGAATAAATGCTAAAATTGACCACAAGACCAATCAATCACATAAACAGGGGGAAGGGCATGATGAACCCTGGCCTGCCCCCGAGTGTGTCGAAAGAAGGAGCCCAGCCTCATCTAGGAAGGTATGTCCACATTTGTTCCAAACATGGACTCATTAATGTTGTGCGATACTATGCTGTTCCACCCATGTTGTTCCAATATTTGTAAATGTGGTATAGATGGCCGACTCAGATGTGTCCGTAATCCTGACCCTGTCAGACTCATCCTCGTCTTCATCATCATCTGTGAGTTAACATGAAACAGTATTTTACCACTTTACTGTACCACTTTACCCCCCCTCTTTTTATTGGCTGAGGGGTGTGTTTTCAGTGTTTTCTACATTACAAATATACATGCCCAATCCCACATATGGCCTTATGCGTTAACGCATGCGTTTTTAGGAGCCTCCCAGAACTACAAACCAGTCAGAAACCACCTAAAAACCACCCAAAAATAATGCATGCATTAGCGCATGCGTTTTTTAAAAAACACTCCTAAGTGTGACCCTAGTATGGCGCTCCAGTAGTAGGTACCACAGAGGGGTACTGAACCCGTAAAAGAGGTGTAGTACCCTCAGCTGCAAGTGGATTTCAGGATGATGGGCGGAACCCTAAACCCACACCCCACACTAGGTCACCAGTGGGAGGGAACCCGGGAGGGTATTTAGTCACCTTCAAGGGGAACTAGAGTAGTCGTAGGTGGAGAGTTAGTTAGCCAGGTGGATAGCCTGAGGGAGCAAGGACGTTCTCCCGGCTGAGGGACCCAGGAACGACAAGGACAGATCCCAGATACAGAGAACGAATGGGGGATAGAGGAACCGGAGAGTTCGCCCCAGGAGAGAAACCGGGTCTCAGAGTCCGCACCTGTGGGAACCTTTAAGGCCCACAGAAAATCTGATGCACGGGGGTATATTTATATATGGCCCTGATTCTCCAGCAACCAATAGAGAGGACCAGACACAGCCAGGCAGAGCCGCGGTGTTCAGCAGAGAGAGGGTTGCCCGACGGGAGCAAGAAAAGGTAAAGAGAAAGTCAGCAGGAGGTCAGATCTACTCTACGAGGTCAGACTTCACACCAGCTACTGGGAAGAATTGGAACAAGAAAGACACACGCTGGGGGTTCCGTCCAGCTACCAGAGATCTGCTTGCAGCCACCCGTAGCCACTTGTCATTTAACATTTAAATGCACTGAGGACTGTAACAACGCTGCTAAAGTTCCAGTAAAGTACCCGGGTGAAGTGACTTTGACTTGACTGCTTCTTCTTTTCATGAACTCATTCCTTCCCCAGGAATCGCTGCCACGGAGGTCCAGTCCTGCCTGCGGAGGACTACAACATCTTAGCCGCAATACCACCGACATCCGGAGGACTGTGGCGGGGCTGGTGATATCTTACCAGGTGTTGCAGGTAGAGTCACGACAAACTTGGACATAATCCCCTGTAAATAATTCCCCCTTTTCAAGAGAACCGTCCCCCAGGATACGGGGTCAGGCACGGCCGCCATTCCCCGTGACACAGTTAACCCTTCCGCCGCCTGATACCCGAGTACCCCACACCCTGGAGCGATACACTAGCCATAGTCTCCTACTAAGCTGGCTGATGGCAAGATTTTGACAGCCAACAATTATGATGGGCTGGACGATATCGGCACACAAATTGGCACACCACTAAGCCATAACATTTCACTGTTATTGATTGACTGAAGCATTTAATGGGCTCCAGCTTCGATCACAGCTCAGCTCTGATCACTGCTATAAGCATCAGATGACGGCTAGGGAACCCTTGAGCCCATACCTCACACCAGTACCGGTACCCGACATAAGACCAGTACATCCAATATTAGGAGACATTTAAAGACTCACATCTAGTACCACGCTGATTGACACATTCCAAGTGTAGTGACATAGCAAAAAAGAAGTGCAGTTCTGCAACTGTTTTTCTTTTACAGCGCTGATTTTAAAGTAAAAATGTCAATAGGATTCCAAGGTGAGTACAATTATGGAAATAATAAACAAGATTTTTTTTTTCTATGTAAGTGGTAAAAATATTTTCTGAAGTTTGTAAAAAAAAATGTTGCTTGTGAGTCATAACATTTTAAATATTAGGCATATAGAGCTATGCGAGGGCTTATTCTTGCATTCTAAGCCAATGCTTTTATTTAAATTATTTGCCGTATATACAATGTTTTGATCATGTGTTAGGCTAGGGTCTCACTTGTGTCAGCCCTTACGGCTGGCGCAAGCGCAAAAACTTAGGAGTTTTAGTTGCAACGCATAGCGTTAACGCTATGAAATTTAGGCTGCAGCACATAGTGTTAATGCTATGCACTGTGGGAGAACACTGCCCCATAGAAACCCGCTGTTTACCTTAGCAGCGGCCACACAGGACGTGCGCTTTATCACAGCGCACAGGAAACTCTGTCTGCAGTGTTTTCCTCTGCGCTCAGCTAAAGCGCATATCCTGTGTGGCTGCTGCTAAGGTAAGCAGCGGGTTTCTAAGGGGCTGCGTTCTCCAACAGTGCATAGCATTAACACTATGTTCTGCAGCTAAAATTTCTACGTTTTTAGTGCTTGCGTAAGCTGTAAGGGCTGACGCAAGTGTGACCCTAGCCTTATTGCTAGGGATGGGTGAACCCGAATTGTAAAGTTCAGGGTCCATACTGAACACCAAGTATTCGCGCAGAGACAACGAACGCAGACTTCCCTGAGAAGTCTATGTTACAGTTCGGGTTTGGTTCGGGGAGCTGTTAAAAAAAGCAAGATAGTGATTAAACAACAGCATTATACTTATCAGCATTCAGGTGTCTGGTTGCTTGTATTTTCATGCCGCTCATTAACATCCTGGGTATTCTCTGCTGAGGGCTAAACAGCCAATCACAGATGCTGTCACAGAGAGTGGACATCTGTGATTGGCTGTTCGAGCAATCTGGAAACAGCACATACATTCTAGCATGGTAGATGCTAGAATGTATTAGCTGTTTTCAATTATTCCAACAGCCATGCAAAGGCGCCCATTCTCTGTGACATCGTCTGGGATTGGCTGATGTGCTCCTCACCCATTGACTGACATCATTGTGCTGTAAAAATAAATAAGTATTTGTAAAAAAATGATGTAGGACTTCCGCATATTTTTGATTGTCCGCACAGATAAAGCTGTTGCTATGTACTAACACCCCCCCGCTGCCTGGCATTACCTTGGCTGGCAATCTAAATACAAGGAAGCCTTTTTTTAAATTATTTCAGTAAATTATTGTAAAAAAAGGCATAGGCTTCGCCTTATTTTTGATTGCCAGCCAAGGTAAAACCCAGGCAGCTGGGGACTGGGATTCTCACCATGATGATGTGCAAGCATTCTGGGCCCCCATGCTGAAAATTGCAGCCCACAGCCTCCCTGAAAATGGTTCATTCTTTCATAATGCCATTTTCAGGCTCTTACCCAGCTCTTCCAGTGGCTCTGGTGGAATTGGCACGCTGGGTAATAATGGTGTTGATGACAGTTGTTTAATGCCAGCTGGCACCAGGCTTGAAATTCAGAATATCAGACCAATGTTAGACCCGCCCATTATGAACCTCTAGTACACATTAAAAAGAGAACACAACACAGAGAAAAAAAAACTTTTAATTGAAATAAAAGACAAAGACATCCCTGTTTATTAACCTAAAAAACAAATCCGTCAATGATATTCCACAACGCTGTCCTTTGGTGAACATGAGAGAGTTGTTGCAGTGGATGGAAAACTGCAATTCTGACTGATTCATCTAAACAGGTCATGTTTTGCAAAGGTCATTGATTTAATTTATGCTGTTTCTTCCCAAAGTCTTGCCTTTCTGTTTACCATTACACAGCAATGAAACTAAACTGGTTGTCAGATGTTATAGCCCATCTGTGCTAAGAAATGACTAGTTGTAACTGGTTGCGATTTTCTTGACAAAATTTTTGACATCTTTGAACTCTTTCATCATTGAGTTGTTAATGACCACAGGATCCATTTTCACTGGCTTCTTTATCTCTTTCTCACCATTCTAAAAGTAACTCTTGACATCATTGCACAAGAAAACCCCACAGGGAAAGCTGTGCTTGAAAAACTGGCCCCAGCTAGTCTTGTACTTATGACCTAGGCTTGTTTGCAATAATCAAATTAACTTGGCACAAAAATAATTGAAAATAGAGGATTTTTATTAAGCAGCTTGTGTGGACAGAATTATTAAGCAAAACGTTTCGGCCTACTGGCCTTCCTCAGTTGCTAAATAAAATAACAAAGCAAGTACATTTTACATGATCAATATTCATGCTCCATAAAGTAATAATGAATAAAACCAAATACCGTATATACTCACGTATAAGCCGAGTTTTTCAGCCCAAAAATTGGGCTGAAAAGTCCCCCCCTCGGCTTATATGCGAGTCATATACAGGTGCCCCCTCCCCCATCGGTATACAGGCCCCCCATCAGTATACAGGGGTTCCCCCTTGCTGCCGCAAACCTGTAAAGGAATACATCATTATACTTATCCCTGTCGCTGTCCCGCTGCCATCACGCTCCTCCGGCTTCATCCGGCTTCTTCCAGCTTCCTCCTCCGGTGGGCGCAGGCAATTACGTCATTGTCTGTGCGCCAGAGAAGGAAGCCGGATGAAGCCGGATGAAGCCGGAGGAGCGCAATGGCAGCGGGACAGCGACAGGGATAAGTATAATGATGTATTCCTTTACAGGTTTGCGGCAGCAAGGGGGAACCCCTGTATACCGATGGGGGGGTCCTGTATACTACCACTGGGGCTGCTGTATATACCTCTGGGGCTGCTGTATACTACCACTGGGCTGCTGTATATACCTCTGGGGCTGCTGTATACTACCACAGGGGCTGCTGCTGTATATACCACTGGGGCTGCTGCTGTATACTACCACTGGGGCTGCTGCTGCATATACCACTGAGGAGGCTGCTGTAACACTGCTGGGGCCTGTATATACCACTGGGGAGGCTGCTGTATACCATACTGCTGGGGGCTGTATACCTGTGCTGGGGTCCACCCTCGGCTTATACACGAGTCAATAGTTTTCCTAGGTTTTGGGGGCAAAAGTAGGGGGGTCGGCTTATACACGGGTCGGCTTATACACGAGTATATACGGTATAGATATAAACTTATACCATTAATTCTTGTCAACATGCTACTTCATTAATGATGATGTTGACATATTTAACAACTGTAGTATATAAAAGTGTCACAAGTTACCAAAATCAATTTGACATAATTTAAGAAATAAATGCAAGTATAGCGATTTTGGAAAGCTTAATAGGTGAATACTCGGAATTAATTATATATATAATTTTAATTTCAAAGGGTAGTTGCTGCAATATATATTAAGTCAATTTGTAAGTACATTAGGCTTTGTACCTTGAAGGGTGCGGGTCATATGCTCGTTAACTTTTCGAAAAACTATGTCTGAACATACCACGATTGCCAGCCTGCACTAACAATTTTAGGGAAACTTATATTCCTGTTATGCAACAATCGCGCCGAGTTAGGGTATATTTTATTACATTCAAACTGTTCGGGCATTCGACCTGTCGGAATTCAGTTATCAAAACCTACATAGATTTTGTGACTAGACCCTCACGGAAGCAAAGTACTGATCGCTACATATGTATTATCCTTTAACCGAAGATTACACAAATGGTGAAATAACGGTACTTAGACAATGTCACAATTATCGTTTTGGTAACTAAGAAGTCAATTTCCACGAACCTGGAGATATTCTCCTTGAGAAGCGTCTGGAGTAAGCTTGGCTACTTGTTACTGCTCCCTAAGCAACATAGAATCGATGTAAACTAAGGTGGGTGTCTTTGTAAAGACCGAGATAGACGGTAAATAATACAGATTAAGAATCAAGAAAAGTAAACAAGACATGGGAAAAAAAATGATTAGGAAAAGATAAGGAAAACCCTGGAATTGTTAATTTTGGAGGAAAGTAGTTCACAGAAAAGTCATGTAAAATATTGTAGGTCAAGTATACGATAAAACGACAACGTCACTATCAACAATGCAGTGTGAAATTTTACGTGTTCAATAAGACCGAGAAGCATTTTTGCAGTGTAGGAGCACGCGGGGTACCGTGTAACACCGGTTCGGACGGACACTGTCCATTCTTTAACGAGATGTTGGGGGGAACTTGTTCCACTATCGTATATGCGAGATCCTACACAATTTGTGTCCTCACAGTCATCAGAGCCACAAAGAGTTAATGCATATAACTTGAGATGTGTAACCTCACGATACGAGAGAAGGTAACGCCTTAATATATTGTATGAACAAAAATGGACAAGTCCGTTCTCTCAATAGACTTGCGGTTCCTTAAGGCCAAGGTACCGCATTACACGGCCGTAAGATTTTTGCGCTCTAAACGGAAAGTGTGAATTTAGGTGATCCTTTTACGCAACGTAGGTAACTACCAAATCTTAGTGCCTTGCTACAAACTCATTTAGGTTCAAAGTCATCAATGGGAATCATTGCCAATTTTCCTAAGTCGAGGGAATCCTCAAGTTAAACGTGCTCATATCAATCTTGAGATTTCTAACCTGTTAGAAGACGGATAACAAAACTTGGCTCCCCAGTTACCTGTGTCTTTTTTTGCGTATTGTGAACGAAAGTTAACGTGTATCTGGGTTGCCAAAGGATGGAATCACTTACCTCTTGAACTGAGGAGAAGCCTACGGGGGTAGCCATGGCTATCATCCAGATGTCTTGAACTTGGACATTTGGGTATGTTGGCCCCTTCCCGCGCATGGATCCACACCCAAATATGGGGGCAAAACTGCCGGGAACCTAAGTTGAGCCCAACAACCCATGCAGGACTTGTGTCCAGAGAATTTCAAGTCAGGCTTATCCGGTAAAGGTGCACCGGGGGACTGAACAGTCATCCTGTGTAGGCTAGAAGCATTTGCTTTGGGAGGAACCAGGCTAGAAGCAGCTCAATTGGGAGGAGCACAGCGAGGCGTCAACAGGACTGACGGACCAGTGAGACAATTGCACAGATGCGAAGGATGGATAGCTAGCGCGTTGCATTAGACGGTCTAAGAGGCCTGCAACACGAAGGGACAGGTTACTGTCTAACAGCCACCAGCCGAAGGTCCAGCGATTAAAGGGGATAGTCCAGACCAGGTAAGATTGAGTAGCGGCAAGACGGCATACGGCATCAACGTAGTCATGCATAGTCGCTGGATAGGGAAGGACATTCACGATCAAGAATCCTCCGATGGACCGTGCAGGCTCAGAGCAAGCTTCAGCATGGAGTAGTAGCTAGTCTTTAATCGCGCGGGAAATCCACACGTTCCTAGAGTCCTATCCGACCATTTACATGTCCAGGGTGCCCCACGGGAGAGTGCTATACAAGCGGCATCCTGAACTCAGCAGGGCGGGGGGGCGCCATTGAACAAGAGGAGTGAGAGGGTCTTTCCATACGACCATACCCCATCGAGGCAGTACCGGGCAAACGTGTATCCCCCCCTGAGAAGATACCCCTCTAGTACCTGAGCCGTCTCTGACACTGATGTCAGCCGAGAGACGCATGAAGAAACTCAAATTGCCAAATTGATAGCTAGGTACGACCCAGTCTAGGGACGCTAGCGAAATGGCTTTCAGGAGGCTGCATCGAACATTTTACTAAGTACCAAGGTACACTGGTAATTGACCGAAGTCAGTACTTCGTGTGCCATGTAGCACAGAACCAGATGTATAAGTACCATGCAGGAAGAAAGGGTCACTATGTACGAGTTCGCACTGAGGCAGCCAGATAGGGCTGTCCTAATACTGAATGAATTGTGAACTCAAGAGCTTAACAGTAGCACAAGGCGCATCTAACAGGTCAGCATTAACATGCTTAGTGCAGAGGTGAGCAAGATAGGGCCTGATCATGTGATTGGCGCATGAACGGCATGGCGCTACCAGATCGCGATGTACCTCATAAGTGAAAGTCACAGATGCTACCACACCGGCACTGTGACACAGGAGCCACGAAAGATCCAGTAGAGCTGCTGCAGAGACTGTCAGGAACCTCCGGGGAGACTCCACATATTGACAGCAGAGAGGGACTTGTGATAGCTGGCGTACTGTAAGTTACATAGCATATGAGGGCTGAAGTATAACGAAATGTAGTATCAGAACAGTATGCACAGAAGAATCAGACTTTCTTAAACAGAGCAAGCCAGTACTGCAGGTTTGACGCCTGAAAGAGTAATAAATAGCTAACGTGCACCGTTAAGTGCCTGAGTTGGAGCACAGGTGTCCTAAGGTGATGAAAGTCGAAAAATTGGCAATAAGTCTTAACTGGACGAGCCAGATAATAACAGTGCGTAAGTTTGATACAATGCTGGTACGCAGAGAGCAGATGGCAGACTCTGTCAATCATCTGGCATAGCAAGCATGCAAGGGCAGGAAACCATCGACCAGGGAATTCATGAGTGCCAAGGCTCCTGGGAAGCAGAGCGATCGTCAGGCGGGCCCACTACAGCAGTGTGAGCAGATCAGACGCGCAAGATGCAACACTCATAGATCAATTTTGTACTTAGGAGGCATAGGACAGTGTCGACACAAGCTCCTGTAGTGAAAGCCGAACCAATTGGAGGCAGGCTTTCCAGTAGCTGACGATGAGTTCCCCTTAAGCCATTGTGTACAATGCCAATGTGAAGTACCTGCCAGTAGAGCAAGATGTGCTATGCCAGACTGACTAATTAGGATGCCGTAAAGTTCAGTACAGATATTCACAACGTCCCTGCCACTGACCGCCATTGGGTCGCGAGCGTGCATGTAAACTCCATAAATAGGCGGAAGATGAACGCTGACCTGAGGTGCCTACTAGACGGGGTGGAAGACAAAGAGCTAGAATAACATGGTACTGTAAAAGTGTCGGTGTCCTAATGAAGACGCGACGGGGACAGGAATCTAGCATGCTACCAAAGGGGAGAGACACAGGACAGTGAGCCCAAAGATACTGAAAAATGACGTGCCGGCCCGGATGCCAGTGAGCGCTGCATGGGAGGAGAAAGCAGACGAAATGCAGGGACCACCTGACCCCAGTGGTGCAGAAGAGTCAGAGAAGACAAATATATTCCTACTCATGAGGGCCACATTCGGGTGAGAACGGATATGCGGCAGGTCGGATGGGCACCATCATTGTGCAGGACGATCCCTGAGCTCACAGGAAAGACCGTGACACCACGGGCCCATTGCATAACATTGTCACAACGCCCTGGAGTAAGTGGCCTGTACGTAAGTTGACAAGCAGTCGGTACTATGTACGTAGTGCATAGATTTGGGTGTACTGTAAAAGATTGAACAAGACTGGCCGAGTTTAAGACACACATCCGACCCACGGCACAGAGGATTCAGAGAAGGCCCTGCTGAGGCTGAGTGTCAGGAGTCTGCAGTTGTATGGAGCATTGATCGAACCTCCGACTGAAAGGCCTGTGAAAGAAGATACAATCGGGATGATTCGAAAACACTCCATGAAGCAGAGGGAAGTTGACCTAGAGAGCAGCGGATCTAGTGACTTATAAACACTTAGTGAACCACAACTCAGTACTGCTACTTGAGGAACAGCAGAACCTACATACCAGAAATAGGGGTACGTCTCACTGAAACATCCACCAATGACAATTAGATCAGGCCACACAGGTATCAGGTGCAAGAATGTGTTGAGAAACACCTGACTGCAGGAGAAAGGGAGCATTCAACCTAGAAGACCCCACCCCCGGACAGAACAGTCCAAGCTACAATGTGCAAGAGAGTTACGGAGATGAAGGAGGCTGGATGATCAGAGATAGTTGTAGCCTGGGCAGCTCCACTAGTCTGGTAAAGAAGAAAGAGGTCCATGAGGATGTGTGTTGACATAGACAGATTAATTGCATTACAATAGGACATACCCATTACCCAGGATAGAGGAGTCATTAGCTGCACTGAGAACGCTATATTTCTCCACCTAGATCTCACCAGTGGGTATTGCAGGTCCCATGGCAGAGGCTGACAGAGAGACAGTCCGCCTTCACGACTCCAATGGGCCATCTGCAGGTACAAATTGATGAACTAGTTGGAGGCAGAAGCCCTACACCCCCGTGAGCCTTCTTTCTGACCCCACGAAGGTCCAGCATCCAGAGTGCCAGACCAGCACCTCAAAGAATGCAGCTTACTGGGCTGACTACTACAGAGTTCATTAAGGTTACCAAGATGCCGACACTGCAAGACCTCCGTAGGCTAGGCAAGAAGGCCAGAAGCCAAGCCCCTTAGTGAAATGGGAGCCAAAGAAAAGATTATTTCCACAGTGAAGAGAGCCCTGACAGGAGAAGAGATCTGGCCTACCTGTTATAGCCAGCATTTGTTGACACTGATGCCAGCAATGTGGAGTGGAGCGTGTTGTCCCAGTGCAGAAGGCAAAAGAGTGATGCCTAAGACAGCAGAAACTCAGGCCTACGAGAGTAACCTGACAACTACAGCTTCCTCAAGCTGACTTCCTGGCCTAGTTTGGGCAGTGACAGAACGCTTCAAGCACTATCTGGCAGCTGCAAAGTCACCATCTACACAGATAACAGTCCCCTGACCCACCTGGACACCGCCAGGTTGGGCTCGCTGGAGCAGTGCTGAATGGAATTACAACTTCACCATCAAATACCGGGCGGGCTACAAGAATGCTAACGCTGACGCCCTGTGGAGGATGCCCTATCTGCCAGACGGGGGAGGAAAAGATCCAGAAGAGCTAGAGGAAGTAGAGCTACTGGCTTTCCACTGTAAAAATGTGTCTCGGTGTTGCCATGAAGTGAAAGACAAGCGACCAGGGGGACAGGAAATCACCGTAGACCCATTGCCTCACCATAACTGGGAAGAGACACAGGACAGTGAGCCTGGTCAAAGAGCTACTGAAAAAAATGGACGTGCACCCAGGCCCGGATGCCCCAGTAAAGGCGCTGCAACTGTGGAAGGAGAAAGGCAGACTGTTCAACTATCCCGGTAAACTGTGCAGGCAGCACACCAACCCTTGGACCCACGAGCTAGTGTGGCAGATAGTAGTCCAGAAGAGAGACAAATTTATGGTCCTGGAAGCCTACCATGACGGGGCCGGACACTTCGGGTGGAAGAAGCTGGAAGTATTGCTACGTGGGAGGTTCTACTGGGTCGGTATGAGGGCAACCATCAAATTGTGGTGCAGGAGCTGATGTCCCTGCAGCCTCCACAGGAAAGACCGTGACAGCCAGCGGGCCCCGTTGCAAACCATTGTCACCAAACAGCCCCTGGAGTAAGTGGCCTTGGTCCACGTGAAGTTGACCCCAAGCCGGTCCGGCTACGTCTATGCCCTCACGATAGTAGACCACTACTCCCGATTCCTGGTGGTGGTACCTGTAAAAGATCTGACAGCGAAGACCGCAGCACGAGTCTTCAAGACACACATCTACAGAGCCCACGGCTAACCAGAATGGGTATTAACAGAGCAAGGCCCGGCCTTTGAGGCTGAAGTGTTCCAGGAGTTCTGCAGCCTGTATGGATGCAAAAAGATCAGAACCATGCCTTACCATCCCTAAACGGCCTGTGCAAGAAAATGAATCAAATCGTGATGGATCTACTGAAAACACTTCCACTGGAAGAGAGGAAGAAGTGACCAGAGATGCTGCCGGATCTAGTGGACCTATACAACCACATCCTAGTGAATTCCACCAACTTCAGTCCTGGCTACTTGATGAGAACATGACCCAGCAACCTACCTATTGACCTAGAAATGGGGTACTGTCTCCTGAAAACAACCACCCAATGACAGACTACGATGCAGAGCTCCAACAGAGGTATCGCCAGGTGCAAGAATGTGTTGAGAGAAACCTGACTCAGGCTAGAGAGAAACAGGAGAGGACATTCAACCAGAAAGCACCCGCAGACCCCATGGTACCAGGAGAACAGGTCCAAACTATCAATGTGCCAAGTAGATGCTACGGGAGATGAAGGAGGCTGCGATGATCAGAGATAGTTGTAGTGCCTGGGCAGCTCCACTAGTCCTGGTAAAAAGAAAGATGGTACCATGAGGATGTGTGTTGACTATAGACAGATTAATCGCATTACACATATGGACATTTACCCTTTACCCAGGATAGAGGAGTCATTAGCTGCACTGAGAACCGCTAATTATTTCTCCACCCTAGATCTCACCAGTGGGTATTTGCAGGTCCCCATGGCAGAGGCTGACAGAGAGAAGTCCGCCTTCACGACTCCAATGGGCCTCTGTAGGTTCACAAATTTGATGACCAGTTGGAAGCAGAGCCCTACACCGTGATGCCTTCTCACTTTGACCCACAGAATGTTTGCCTAATCAGCAAACACGGGGAATAAACCTCTGCCACCATCTCCAGAGATCACCTGAAACGATTCCCTGAGAAGCTGAAAAGCCAAGAGAAGCCCCTGACAGTACCAAAACCAAGACCAGCAAAGAAAGAGATCATCCACACTGTACTGGGAGACTTTCCATGACTTGGACCCAGATCAATGGAGCTATTGTGGTCCCCACACTGATCTTTCCCCTAGTGGCAGCACAACCGCCTGCACGGACTCTAAGAACTGAAGAGACAGCACCAAGACTAGAACTAGAGAATCAGCTCCTCGCTATTGGTGAGCCTGTCAGTCCCATGGTGAGCCAAAGTCAACCTGCTGTAATACAGAACCAGTAACATCAGCAAGTAGTGCACACACTCCACCAGTAGCAGACACTACAGATCCAGATAGTCCAACTGAAACACCAGTGCTGTGTACAGTAGGTCCACATGTAGTAGTATACCTGTACTGCGTAGGTCTACACGTAGCAACCTAGGTCGGACTCCAGCCCGTTAAAGGGATAATTAGCCAGGAAATGTGACAAGACTTACAATGTAAATATGTTTGTTTAATTTTATGCACTGTGTAAAGATGTGTGTTTTCAAGTAACCAAGCAACAATGCAACCACTAAGCATGTCATGCCTACAGAGACTTTACTGTATGAACTTTTGAGCTTCTTTGAACTTTTTATTAACTTTAAACATGGACCATTAGCCACGGGACTGGTTGTGACAAAGACTTCTTGGATATATTGTTCATCAGCCAATGCTGGAAGGACTAATTACCAAAGTGACTGCTTTTCTTCAATTTTTCTTGGTTTTTGTAATTTTTCCTTTTGAGACTCTGCTCATTATTTACTGTATTGTCAATGTTTTTGTATGTACACAAAGTGTTTCCTCAGTCTAGGAGTACTGAATTTAACTAAGGGGGAATGTGGCGCCCCAGGGTCCGGTTGCCACAATACTTCGCTTGGAAGCAAGAAAAGGTACCCACATCAGTGAAACACAAACACAACACCTTCCCAACTGCAGGCCAAAATTCAACTCAAGCCTGAGTTCAGGGCAGGTCACCTATAAATTCTGGTCTGGGGGTAGGGTTATGCAGTTTAGTTCCTGGAAGGACTGTAGAAGATATCCTACGGTCGGGAGCCGTGTTAGGCCTGTCCGAGGAAACTGACTAGCTAGTGTGAGTGACCTGGAGGTGAGGGTCTGAGGGAGTGGAGGAGTAGGTGTGGGAAGTGGAACCAGTGCCAGCTCGCCCCAGCACCGAGCGCAGGACCGACACCGGAGTCTGAGGTCGCAAGGGACTTTATGCCCAGTAAACAACACTGGAGGGCGGGTGATTCCAAGTTGCTCACCCACCAAAAGGCAAGGAGATAAAGCCGCATCAAAGAGCTCAGGGAGACACAGTGAAAGGAGAGTAACACAAAAAGGCTCAAGCCGCCTATCACACGGCTAAGACATAATAAGAGAGGAAAGCGTCAAGGCACAGCTTCAAGCAGCCAGGGCCCACAGGGAGTAGTGCAGTAGGGAGACCTCAAGACTTGCCAGGTGTGGAAAACCTGAACTTGCTTCCAGGCTCCGGACCTCTAACAACACTCGTAAACTGTACCCTGGATGAATCTGCTACTTACTCCTGTAAAGGTAAAGGAGATTGTTACCCTTGTGTCTGTGTTATTTCGTACACTAAACCCTGCACCCCCAACAAACTATCACATCCACAGACTGTACTGTTGCCCTGGGGACCCGCTCTTCCCGTGGAGAGCTGAACCATCCTCACTGCTACTCCCATCAACCTCAGAGGTCCTGACTGCAGCAGCGGCTATACCGGCCTCATCCCATGGGTGGCGTCACAACAAAACTCTTATTTTTATTTTTGTTCTTTTATCTTTTTTTTAACTTCCCCTTTTCAACTGATCGCCCGACGAGGGGATCACGAAACGGGTCACACCACCATAACATCCCGCAGCCCAGACGACGACGAGAGGGCCAGCTCCGAAGGTCCCCGTCAATGGCGAGTCGCATGAATATCTGGTGCCGACTCTGCTCCAGGATTAACATATTTTTATACCTATTTTTGCAGATTAGGTTGTTTTTTTAAGAGATTTGAACTTGAAAATTCAGGTATGAACACAACTGAACCACATATTCCACTGGATAACCCCTCTACCACAAGATGCTGTCTTGCAGATCAGCTGATCACAGTAAGTATAACTCCAAAGCCATCAGTACCCACATTTTCTTTGCATAGCCAGGGTTGACCCCAAGAAATACAGCCATATGAAAAAGTTTGGGCACCCTTCTTAATCTTACTCATTTTTTTGGTTTAAAATTGGGTTTTTGCAACAGCTATTTCAGTGTGCTATATGTAATAACTGATGGACATAGTAATATTTCAGGATTGAAATGAGGTTTATTGCACTAACCAAGGTCTGGGAACTTGCTATCAACCAAAAATGTGAAATATGCATTATTTCAAAATTTGACAGGTGCCAAAGTATGGGCACCCTTCTGATTTTCATGATTTGAATACTCCTAACTACTTTTTACTGACTTACTGAAGCACTAAATTGGTTTGGTAACCTCAATGAGCTTTATACTTCATAGTCCACTGTATCCAATCATGAGAAAAGCTATTTCAGGTGTCCACTTGCAAGTTGTTCTCCTATTTGGATCTTCTCTGAGGAGTGGCATCATGGGCTCCTCAAAACAGCTTTCAAATGATCTGAAAAAAAAGATTGTTCAACATAGTTGTTCAGGGGAAGGATACAAAAAGTTGTCTCAGAGATTTAACCTGTCAGTTTCCACTGTGAGGAACATAGTAAGGAAATGGAAGACCACAGGGATAGTTCTTGTAAAGGTCAGAAGTGGCAGGCCAACAAAAATATCAGAAAGGCAGAGAAGAAGAGTGGTGAGAACAGTCAAGAACAATCCACAGACCTCCTCCAAAGACCTGCAGCATCATCTTGCTGCAGATGGTGTCACTGTGCATCAGTCAACAATACAGCACACACTGCACAAGGAGAAGCTGTATGGGAGAGTGATGCGAAAGAAGCCGTTTCTGCATGCACGCCACAAACAGCGTCGCCTGAGGTATGCAAAAGCACATTTGGACAAGCCAGTTTCATTTTAGAAGAAGGTCCTGTGGACTGATTAAACAAAGATTGAGTTGTTTGGTCACACAACAAGGCGTTATTCATGGCGCCACAAAAACACAGCATTCCAAGAAAAACACTTGCTACCCACTGTCAAATTTGGGGGAGGGTCCATCATGCTTTGGGGCTGTGTGGCCAATGACGGCACCGGGAATCTTGTTAAAGTTGAGGGTCGCATGGATTCCACTCAGTATCAGCAGATTCTTGAGAATAATGTTCAAGAATCAGTGTCAAAGTTGAAGTTACGCCGGGGATGGATCTTTCAGCAAGACAATGATCCAAAACACCGCTCCAAATCTACTCAGGCATTCATGCAGAGGAACAATTACAATGTTCTGGAATGGCCATCCCAGTCCCCAGACCTGAATATCATTGAACATCTGTGGGATGTTTTGAAGCGGGCTGTCCATGCTCGGCGACCATCAAACTAAACTGAACTGGAATTGTTTTGTAAAGAGGAATGGTCAAAAATACCTTCATCCAGGATCCAGGAACTCATTAACAGCTACAGGAAGCGACGAGAGGCTGTTATTTTTGCAAAAGGTGGATCTACTAAATATTAATGTCACTTTTCTGTTGAGGTGCCCATACTTTTGCACCCGCCAAATTTTGAAATAATGCATATTTCACATATTTGGTTAGTACAATAAACCTCATTTCTATCCTGAAATATTACTATGTCCATCAGTTATTACATATATCACACTGAAATAGCTGTTGCAAAAACCCAATTTTAAACAAAAAAAAAATGAGGAAGATTAAGAGGGGTGCCCAAACTTTTTCATATGACTGTACATGTCAGTAGTTACAGGGTGTACAAGTGCTGTCTAGAAAATGGTTAGAGCAAGTCGCGTAACTATAATCCGATTGATCAGATTTATTGTCCCTTGCAATGTATTAAATCCTTTAAACAGATATGTGGTGCCCCCACTTATTTATGTAGTAATGTCCCCCATCCTGGGCCCCTTCCAGGTATATATGTCCCCCATTCTGTTATATATGTTCCCCATCCAAGGCCTCTTCCTGGTATGTATATCCTCCATCCTGGTACATATGTCCCCCATCCTTGACTCTTGCTGGTATATATACTGTATACTCGGTTGTTCACTAATGCATAAAAGAATAAAAACATTCTTCTTACCTTTTGCCAGCATCTACAATTCATAGTGTCTACATGGTGGCTCATCACAGCTGACATCGGCTTCTTGCTATGAGCGACACATGATATCCCTGCTATGTGCCTGTGTCTGGCACGCCATTAGCTGTCGGCGTCAGATTGGCAGGCATCGTGTACTGTGGTGCAGGGACTCGGGGTTCTCTGCGCTGGCATGCACACCCAGCTGTAATAGGTGCTGGCGTAGGTGCACCCCCTTCCAGTATGGGCCCAGTCGCAGTTGCACCCTCTGCGATCGTTACACCACTGGTTAGGGCCAGTAGTGGATATCATTGTGGATAGCTGATAAATATTGATTGTGGATAATTACAACTGCTTAACGTCCACAATTCTCACCGTTTCTAAATTCTTGTTAAAGAAATTGTGAATTCTGAGTGTTTTTTTACTAGCATTTTTGGTGAAGAATTTTTTTTATTTTAATTCGTAATACCGTATATACTCGTGTATAAGCCGACCCGTGTATAAGCCGACCCCCTACTTTTGCCCCCAAAAACTGGGAAAACTTATTGACTCGCGTATAAGCTGAGGGTGGACTCCAGCACAGGTATACAGCCCCCAGCAGTGTGGTATACAGGCCCCAGTAGTATGGTATACAGCAGCCCCCAGTGGTATACAGCAGGCCCCCAGGTGTATAAGCAGGCCCCCAGGGGTATAAGCAGGCCCCCAGGGGTATTCAGCAGGCCCCCAGGGGTATTCAGCAGGCCCCAGGGGTATCAACAGGCCCCCAGGGGTATACAGCAGGCCCCCATGGGTATACAGCAGGCCCCCAGGGGTATTCAGCAGGCCCCAGGGGTATCAGCAGGCCCCCAGGGGTATCAGCAGGCCCCCAGGGGTATCAGCAGGCCCCCGGGGGTATCAGCAGGCCTCCGGGGTATCAGCAGGCCCCGGGGGTATCAGCAGGCCCCCAGGGGTATTCAGCAGGCCCCCAGGGGTATCAGCAGGCCCCCAGGGGTATCAGCAGGCCCCCAGGGGTATCAGCAGGCCCCCGGGGGTATTCACCAGGCCCCCGGGGTATTCAGCAGGCCCCCGGGGGTATCAGCAGGCCTCCGGGGGTATCAGCAGGCCCCCGGGGGTATCAGCAGGCCCCCGGGGGTATCAGCAGGCCCCCGGGGGTATCAGCAGGCCCCCAGGGGTATTCAGCAGGCCCCAGGGGTATCAGCAGGCCCCCAGGGGTATCAGCAGGCCCCCGGGGGTATCAGCAGGCCCCCGGGGGTATCAGCAGGCCCCCGGGGGTATCAGCAGGCCCCCGTGGTATCAGCAGGCCCCCGTGGTATCAGCAGGCCCCCAGGGGTTTATACAGCAGGCCCCCGGGGGTTTATACAGCAGCCCCCAGCACAGGTGTATACTGCAGCCCCCAGCAGTGTGATATACAGGGCCCCGGGCAGTGGTATACAGCCCCCCCGCCTAGTACCGGGCCCCATGCTGCGGCACAGCATACAGTAGCTCATACATTACCATCTCCTGCAGCGCGCGCTTCCTCCATCTCCCGCCCAGCTTGTTGCTGTAGTGTCATGTGACGCGCCAGTCACATGACACTACAGGAAGATGCCGGCTGGGACATGGAGGAGCCGCGCGCTGCAGGGAGAGATGGTAGTGTATGAACTACTGTATGCTGTGCCGCAGCATGGGGGCCCGGAACTAGGCGGGGGGTTTTGGGGATGCATACCACTGCCGGGGGCCGCCAGGGGCTGTGTCAATATGCACTGCATCCCCTTGCCGGGGATGGACAGGGGGATGCGTGCATATCAATGAGGCGGGCCCACGTGACCGCACGGTGTCACTGCAGCCCCCTCCTGCCTCCTCCTGCCCCCAGTCAGAGCCCCCGTCCCCGTCACACTCAGCACACACATGTATATACTCGTGTATAAGCCGAGGGGGGACTTTTCAGCCCAATTTTTGGGCTGAAAAAGTCGGCTTATACACGAGTATATACGGTAATTTATTTTTCCAGTGGTTTTTAAGTTCTTTAAAGAAGTATATGAGAAAATTGCTAAAAAAAAGAAGTGTGTAATATTTGTCACACACACTTAAAGAAAAAAAAACAATAGAAATACTTAAAATTCTTAAAAAAAGAGCAAAAATTAATGATTTTATCAACTATGGTACTGGACACAATGTATACTGTATCAAATGCACAGAATGCAATATATTGTATGCAGGCTGCACTATTAGTAAGTTTAAAAAAAATATGTGTCTGAACACATACATAATATCATAAGTGGTAATAATACTTACACAGGGGCAACTAAGCACTTCACAGAGAGAAATGATAACGGTATCAGTAATTTGGTTTGTTATGGGATAGAAAAGGTTACTTGTCCAGAAAGGGGAGTCAATTGGCGCAAAAAATATTAATGAGAGAAAAGCACTGGATTTTGCTGTTAAACACCAAGCCACCTAATGGGTTAAATTACAGAAAAGATAAATCAATCTTTACACTATTGGGCTACACAGATACAAGTAGATAGATGGTAATTACCTACCTGATCTGCTGTAAGCCCTTCTTTCCTGTCAGCACCTGGCTCAGAGTGCAGTGATTTTGCTGCTTCCTGTGATGTCACGTCCCGACCACACAGCATTAGCTTATCCCCGCCCTGTACACAGCATCACAGCCCAGTCACTGTGAGTGACAGCTGACTCCCCTCTGCTAACCCAGCCCATGTGTGCTGAGTAGAGAGGAGCTGTTTGAGGCAAGATTGCCTGGACACTGCAGGTACACCGAGCAGCTCCCAGACAAGTGGCTCTGTGGTGGCTCTGTATGCAGTGCCTGCTCTTACCCAATTGTTCCCTCCTTGCACTTTCAGGTCCATTGCTGTAGGAGTTGCTTGCTGGACCCTGTTTGTGTAATAATGATGAGTTGTTTGTGAATGATCCTTCACTGCTGTTGCTGAGAAGTGTTGGCTCTCTACAGGGAGCTGAGCCAATTTTTTAGTTTTTTTCAACCCCCTGACTGCTGGTGACTAGGTACTGGGAGAAAAGCGGGAATTGCAGTGCTAGCTGTGCAATTGTGAGGACTTGTGGGGCTCCTCCTAAATGCAAGCTTACATTCAGTCATTGGCTCCTTAGTGCTCATGATCTGTGATATCATTATCATTAGGCTCTTTTGCTTTTTTGCTGGCACAATATATAAAGTGTCAGTGCTTCAGATAAACTGACAGTTTTATTTCAGAGTTACCGTATATACTCGAGTAATGTAATGGGCACAACGCTGAAGGCGATGTCAGCGTCCTCCTTGCTTAGCGCTGCCTGGATACCTGCTGCTTATCATAGTTACCAGCGTCCTCCCTGCTTACAGGCAGTGCTAAGCAGGGAGAACGCTGGTAACCATGGTAAACACCGGTATTCAGGCAGCGCTGATGCAGTGATGCGTGCTGACCAGCGGGAAACTAACGAACAAAAAATTACCTGCAGCACTTTGCAGCGATCAGCGACCTCACAGCAGGGGCCTGATCGCTACAAAGTGTCACAGTCACAGTTACAATGATCTCTCTAACGATATCGTTATGTGTAACTGGGGCTTAAGTCCTTTAAGTGTAACAGGTTTTCCTAAATTAATTATTCATTTGATGTGGTTTTGAAGAGGTTTTCCCCCATAGTGTGACCTTTTTTCATTTGTGGTAACTAGTCCTAACTAACACTTTCCCAATATAATTCTGCTGCCTACCCTGCTCTGGTAAGCTTATCTCTCTGATGGCCACTTTACACGCGGCAACAGGAAGATAGAAAACGTCAGGTGTCGGAGACATTTGTACCTTTTACCTTCAAAACACCTTGAAGTGGCTGCGTGTATTTCAGGTATCTGCAAGGTGTTTTGAAGGTAAAAAATACAATTGTCTCCAACACCTGCCAGTTTCTATCTTCCTGTTGCCGCGTGTAAAGTGGCCATGAGGGTTGTAAATACCTTTATTGTAGCTTTGACAAACAGAGCAGAGTATGTCACTGGTGGGAATGGGGCTGCCTCTCTGTGAGTGACAGCAGTCTGGGTATGCATGCTCAGATCACACTTCACTCTCATTTCAATCTAGTTTACAGTGGGGTGCTTTTATCTGACAAGCACTGCGATGTGCCGATCAGTAGATAGAATGTGACAGGCCCAGTGATATTCGACTAATAGCCAGCACATCACAGCACTTGTCAGATGAAACCACCACACTGTAAACCACGCTGGGAGGAGAGTAAACAAGCTGCCCCGTTCCCACCAGTGATCTGCCCTGCTCATTTTGTCCGATTCCGGTCTCCAGACCAGAAGGATCATAGCTACAACATCTGACTCACCGTGGCCGGGGACTCCGGTTTAGACAGGCTGTAGCTCCTTCCTCCTTGTCACAGGTGGACCGCGCCTGCCGGTAGTGGGGCCCGGTTGAGTGCAGATCAAAAGTTGAAGATGTCTTGTAGGAACAGAATAAGGGGTTAATTGTTTCGTGACGCCACCTATGAGTGTTTCGGTAAGTCTTACCGACGCTGCGGGGCTCCGGGGGATGGATAGCAGCAAGATGGAACGCTCCCCACAGGCTGAGCGGTGATCCCCGGAGGCTGGAGCTGCTTAAGATGTTGTGCGGCAGCTGCGGTTACCTTGTGTGCAGACGGATGTAATCATAAGGAAGCACGGACACTGGAGGTCTCTGTAACGGGTCTTTTACTGTAGCCAGCAAGCAGTACATGGTATACAGTTGTAGATAGCAGACCGGGTGGACTCAGCAGTGATAGGTGTCCCTCAGAGATTATTATTATTATTAGGTATTTATATAGCGCTATTAGGATACATAGTGCTGTACAAGTTAGGGGATAGACAAAGACAAGTGGTCGAAAAACGACGACAAATCGACAAAACGATCGTACGGGTACAATAGGGCCAGGGATCCTGTCCGCGAGGGCTCACAGTCTAGAGGGGCGGGGAGGGAGACAGTAGAAGGGGGGAGGGGAGAGGTGAGATGGTGCGATGGATTGGGTCTCAGTGTGTGTTGTAGGCTTGTAGGAAGAGGTGGGTCTTCAGGTTTTTCTTGAAGGTTCCCAGGGTAGGGGAGTGTCTGATATGGTGGGGGAGGGAGTTCCAGAGTCTGGCAGAGGCACGAGAGAAGTCTTGTGTGCGGTTGTGGGAGGTGGAAATGCGGGGGGTTGAGAGAAGGAGTTCCTGAGAGGAGCGCAGGTTGCGTGAGGGGAGGTAGCGGGAGACTAGGTCGGAGATGTAGGGAGGGGACAGGTTGTGTATGGCCTTGTAGGTCAGGGTTAGGGTTTTGAAGCGAGATGGCTGGGGGATGGGGAGCCAGTGGAGGGCTCGGCGGAGGGGGGGGTCGGGCGAGTAACGGGGAGATAGGTGGATGAGTCGGCAGCAGAGTTGAGGATGGTGCGGAGAGGTGCGGAGGAGAGGTGGCAGGGAGGCCGGTGAACAGGAGGTTGCAGTAGTCCAGGCGGGAGATGACGAGGGCGTGGAAAAGTGTCTTGGCTGCGTTGTGGTCAAGGAAGGAGCGGATGCGGGCAATGTTTTTTAATTGGAGTCGGCAGGAGGTGGCGAGGGCTTGGATGTGGGGCTTGAAGGAGAGGGAGGAGTCGAGGATTACCCCGAGGCACTTGGTGTGGGGGAGGGGTGAGAGTGTGCAGTCATTGACGGTGATAGATAGGTCAGGGAGCGGGGCGGTGTTGTTCAGGTGAAAGACGATAAATTCGGTCTTGTCCATGTTGAGTTTTAGGAAGCGGGTAGAAAAGAAGGATGCAATGGCGGATAGGCATGGAGGGATTTTGGATAAAAGGGAGGAGATATCAGGGCCAGACAGATAGAGTTGGGTATCGTCAGCGTAGAGGTGGTATTGGAGTCCATGTGACTCGATGAGATTGCCTAGGCCGAGGGATCCGCGGTGTTCCTCCATTCTAACTAAGTAGGTTGCCGTTGTCGCCCAGGAATACCAGGTCGGGTACAGGGAGGCTGCTTGAATGCCCTATCCAAAGTATACGTGATGGATGTTTTGGGGAGCCTTGGGTCCCTTGGTAGGTACACCGCTGGTTAGACGACTGGATTTGGCGGTGGTGGGGTGCTCCTGTAAAGCTGCTCCTCCACGCCTCTGGTTCGCATAGCAGAGCTGAACTGCTGCTAGCTTCGGTACCAGCAAACCGGCTGTATAAGGGCGCGGGGTGGTTTTGAACCCACATGTTGATGGCCGAGTTCGGTTGGTAATGCACCTGGAGTTATGGTCACCAACCGTGGTAAAAGTGAGGAGATGGCCGGTAGAGGGTGTGCAACCCCCTCTCCTAGGTTGCAGAGCTGGGAATCTGCAGAGGTCTTCTAAGTTGTTGTTACTTCTCCAGATCCGAGACTAGAACTTTTTAAGTCTGGACTAAACTTCCACTACACGCTACTCTTGCACTCCGCCCACCAGGACCTTGATTGGCCCTCTATGCTAAGTGAGGCATGCAGAGTATGGATCTCTGAGTTAACCAAATGACTGCCGGGTCAGAGAATATTGCTGCTTTTATGGCTGCAATACCCTTCTGTGACGCACTCGTTGCGGGGCGCCACACTCCCCCTTGGTGAAATACGCTTGTCCCCAAGTGTCATACTATCCAACATTACAGAGAGATTTTTATATTTTTTTATAACAGACATGAAATTTACACTTTTATTAAAGAAACAGGTAAATATTCGCTTTGATGTTGCAAGCAAAAAGAACAGGTTAACACATTGCGCGGACCCGTCGGACGGTCGGCTGTCCTTAGGTTAAAAGTTCAGGCTGTAGCCGCCAAGTCGCGGTGTTATTTGCAAAACAGAAAGAAGTCTCTTGGCAAAGTTCAATCAACAAAGTCACTTGTGGAGGGCAGTGTTCCGGACCCGTATAGCGAACCACCCGTCACAGCATACATATCGCTCATAGGTTACAATGTCCCCTCTATACAAATCACGGTTTGGATGCCCTCGCGGTAGGTGCGATTCCACATCACGGCGCCCCACAATCACTTCTGTACACACACCCTCCTCCCTGACGAATCCCCACCCGGTGGATAAGTTAAAGGTGCTCACCCGTCCGGTTTTACGGAACTCATCTGGCAATGGAGATTGGCGGCGGGCTTCAGCGCGGGCCTGCATGTTGGCGCGCAGCCGAGCGTGCCACTCCTCCCTTCGGATGCGACGTACTTCTTCGTCGGAGCGGTGCTGCGTGTGGATAAAGTCACTATGGCGTGCTGGTTGTTGAACGGCTGGAGTCTGGTGGGCAGTCTGGATAGGAACCCGGTTGAACGGAACTGGAGAAGATGTTGCTGCGGCACCCGACCAGCGTACCCGAGCGGATCGCCCGGCAGAAGGATCCTTGGTATCTCCCTAGGTGAACCCGGTGTAGAGGTCCTCAGCTGGGCTCTGGGTCTCGTCGTCATCATCCTCGATCTCTCCCTCGATGACCACATAGGGCTGCTCGGCTAACGGAGATGTTGTAATGGGGTCCTCTGGGTCGATGGGTGGCTGTGCTGCGAAGTTCTCCTCGAGGTCAACTTGCAGGGCTTCCAGGCTGCCTGCCTTTTCTTCTGTAGTAGCGGGAAGCGGTGTTTCAATCCCGGTCACCAGGTAGGCCTCGGTAATTGCAGAGGAGACCTCCGGTTCAGGGGAGAAACAGGCGACAGTCTCGGTAGTGATGAAACTAGTCGCAGGTTCCGCAAGTGGAACCAGGTACGTGTTCAGTTCTTCCTTGGAGCGAGTCGCAAGCTCCGGCTCAATCACGGTTTCAGTTCCAGGCTCTGGAGCGGGATAAGCGGCGGTCTCTACCGGGATGACACAGTCTATCGGCTCTGGAGATGAGGCGGGACAAGTGGTCGGCGTGGGCGAGGTGGTGCTGAAACTCGAGATGTCGTCCGGCCCTGGAGTGGTTGCACCCGAGCGGCTCTGCTGCATCGCATGATGTAGTCTGCTGCCCAAGCTAGCGCTCCAACTGCGGATTGTCGATTCAACGGTTTCTAGGAGCCGTACCCGGAGGTCTTGCAGAGCTTCTTGCCAGAAGTCGGGGCTGCCGTCGATATTGAGGACAGGACCCGGACCCGGATGGCCTATTGCTGCTCTGGCCTCGGCTTCCACTTCTTGCATCAGGTCTCTCAGTCTTAAGCTGGCCATTTGTAATGGAGGAGCCACACCCGCCTCTACCTGGTAGCTGTACTGATGAAGAGCTGGTGAAGAACGGTCTGTCTGACACTCCTATTTCCTTTGGGCTTTTGTAGTCCAATCGTGGGAAAAGTCTTTGGGGTTCGCCCCCATGGTTGATTCGAGCAATCAGGGCGGACAAAGAGTTTGGCGCCTTTGCCTTTAGCCCTCCCACGATGAGGGGCGGTGGCTCACCCCTGGGCTTGCACGTGGCGGATCCTCATGGCGGGGACACCATCTTGGGCGCCATCTTGGCCCAACGGTGAAAAGGCGGGAAAGTTCTTTTAGGGACGAACAAAGTCCAAATTGTAGACATTAAAGTCATTTTAAAGCACATGATACCCGTTAGGGAACGGGCCTGCTCGTATCCTGTTCGTGACGCCAAATTCTGACTCACCGTGGCCGGGGACTCCGGTTTAGACAGGCTGTAGCTCCTTCCTCCTTGTCACGGGTGGACCGCGCCTGCCGGTAGTAGGGCACGGTTGAGTGCAGATCAAAAGTTGAAGACGTCTTGTAGGAACAGATTAAGGGGTTAATTGTTTTGTGACGCCACCTATGAGTGTTTCGGTAAGTCTTACCGATGCTGTGGGGCCTCCGGGGGATGGATAGCAGCAAGATGGAACGCTCCCCACAGGCTGAGCGGTGATCCCGGAGGCTGGAGCTGCTTAAGATGTTGTGCGGCAGCTGCGGTTACCTTGTGTGCAGACGGATGTAATCATAAGGAAGCACGGACACTGGAAGTCTCTGTAACGGGTCTTTTACTGTAGCCAGCAAGCAGTACATGGTATACAGTTGTAGATAGCACACCGGGTGGACTCAGCAGTGATAGGTGTCCCTCAGAGATCCGCGGTGTTCCTCCATTCTAACTAAGTAGGTTGCCGTTGTCGCCCAGGAATACCAGGTCGGATACAGGGAGGCTGCTTGAATGCCCTATCCAAAGTATACGTGATGGATGTTTTGGGGAGCCTTGGGTCCCTTGGTGGGTACACCGCTGGTTAGACGACTGGATTTGGCGGTGGTGGGGTGCTCCTGTAAAGCTGCTCCTCCATGCCTCTGGTTCGCATAGCAGAGCTGAACTGCTGCTAGTTTCGGTACCAGCAAACCGGCTGTATAAGGGCGCGGGATGGTTTTGAACCCGCATGTTGATTGGCCCTCTATGCTAAGTGAGGCATGCAGAGTATGGATCTCTGAGTTAACCAAATGACTGCCGGGTCAGAGAATATTGCTGCTGCTTTTATGGCTGCAATACCCTCCTGTGACACACTCGTTGCGGGGCGCCACACATCAATAAAGGTGTTTACATGGTGCAGAGACATCAACTTACAGGAGCAGGGTAGGTAGCAAAAGTATATTGGGAAAGTGTTAGTTAAGACAATGAAAGGGGATCACATTAGTAGTGGAAAATCCCTTTAAATGTGGTCAGTTGGATAGCACTCAGCCATGTTTTATGCTGGCTATACACCAGTGTTAGTAAACATTGAGGTATATTATCTCTATGACTAGGGGCATGTATTATGCCATAAATTCAACTGACATTGAGGGTGATCAACATTCTCAAGCAACATACCGTAAATGTTTATCATTTTACTTTAAAGGGGCTGTCCACCGCTGGGAACAATTTATTCTTTTTTTTTATTATAATGGATTTATTTGGGGCTAAAGATCATTTTCACAATTCGGTTTTCTGAAAAATGTTATTTCACTCCTGGCACATTCAACTTTGATATTGTCTGTGGTCACAAGTCATCTGAGAGGAGCCCAGAAATAGACAGATGAGGTAGAGTTTCAGACATGAGTATTTACTGCGTTTATGACACTTCCGTCTTTTCCATCTCTTTCCATCATTTATTTTTTAACTATGATTAAACTGACCTGTGGAGCATGTTGGAAATCTGCAATGTGTTGATTTAGTGTGTGCTGAGATTTATGCACAGATTTTCCCCATAGGCTGAAGGCACACTGTGCGAGGGACTCTCGCATTGCACTCGGACCAGTTTTTCCCTATCAGGCAGGGCACACTGGTGCGAGTCCCCGGCACTGAAGTCGCATTATGAGTCAGAAGCGAGTGCAATCACAGCATGCTGCGACTGCACGTGATTCTCACGTGCGAGAGGGCAATGCAAGTCTGTGTAATAGTCGCACGAGTGTGCTGTTAAAATCGCTTCAAACTCGCCGGCTGTCAAAGCCGGCGAATTTGAATTTACCGCCTTGCCAGTATTCAATAATGTTCTAGCGCTTTCACAGCAGCGCTGAAACATTATTGTTTAATAAACTCAGTTAGAAGACTAAATAATAAAGTGCTGTGTGTTAATAATCATTTTAACCCCCTCTGCAGGCTCTGCGCTACATGTCGGCATAGAGCCTGCAGATGCGGCTAATAAAAGCCGGTGTCAGAAGGGGTAAAATGCAGTTAGTGTGTTGCCATCATATTGTGTAGACATAGTGACAACACACCCTGGCAGTGAAGGGGTTAATACCTCCATTTTACTGATCCCGGCAATTGTCCGGTCATTTTACATTACTGACAAGTCGCTCTGCTCCTGCACTGCACTGTCCGTGGTCCGGAAGCTTCAGCGTGATATTACTGTAATATCAGGCTGGATTTTCAGCACCAGGGACAGCGTCTGCCATGGTACGCTTTTTGCGTACTTACACCAATTGCGTATGCAAAAATCGTACCATGGCAGCTGTTGGAGTGTGGCCTGCAGTGAGGCCTGGGATGGTTAGGAACGCTATTAGGGTGGCTTTACACTTGCGTTCCCCGCCGCTGCGTATTGCAGCGGGCAAGTGCAAGCCGAGCGCATACACCGCGCGTCCCTATGTTTAACATGGGGATGCACGGTGTATGCGTGGTGTATTTTTCTAGCCCGCCACAATACGCAGCGGCAGGGAACGCAAGTGTGAAGTCAAACTTAACCTGCAGATTAACCCTATAACTACAGGTTAATACCATTTTTGACATCCCAAGTTCCCTTTAACACCAGAAAAACACATACATGTGAATATATCCTAAACATAAAATCGTGATTGTTGGGTTTGAGATCATGACCAGGTCTGTGTGGGAGATGGGCCTGGAGATGACAATTTCTCCTGGATATGTATCCTCAGACACACATTCAGCTGAAATGTACCTGCCGTCTCCCAGCGCTGGTTGGTTAGTGCTGGCGTTGCATTACAATGACGTCATGCGCGTAACGCTCTTTATGCCTCCTTTAAAAAGTGTCTGCATGAGCTGGGTGGATAGATCGGCCCGCACTCTCCGCTCCCAGATTGTGGATCACTGGCCTCTTCTGATGAGCCAGACATAACTATATCCCGCCCCTGAGGATCCTCTGTAACACTGACAATGCCATAGCACTGCAAGCAGAAGGCTGAAAATGGGGAAAACTCTCATTGTTTTAGGTAATATTGGTAAAAAAATGAAATCTTATAATTGTTCTCGGCAGCACAATACGAGTGAGTATTTCCTGAGGCCTCAGTGCATCCACAACCGGAGACAGAGCCTGTGCTGAGCTCCGGGCACAGCACATCAGCACTGTGAGACTCCACTGCGCCTGCGCGTCACCCTGAGCGCCACAGACAGCGCTCACTACAGCTGGCCACGCCCCTCCGCACGTGCTGCCGAGTTGCCTAGCAACAGAAGCGTCTGCGCTAAAACTTTTCCGAGATCTGCACCGCCGGGTCCAAGGAGTCTCCAGCCCGAAACCGGGAGAACCGGGAGATGGCGTCCACCATGGTCAGCACTCAGGTGGGAGCTGAAAACAGCGGACCCGCTCTACCCCCTGACACTGGGGCTCTCTGCTCTCCTACACCGGGGTCTCCCCCCCCTCTACATCGGGGTCTCTCCCCCCTCCTATACCGGGGTCTCTCCCCTTCCTATACCGGGGTCTCTCCCCCCTTCTATACCGGGGTCTCTCCCCTTCTGACACCGCGGTCTCTTCCCTCTCTGACACTGGGGCTCTCTGCTCGTCTACATCGGGGTCTCTCCCACCTCCACAGGGTCTCTCTCCCCTCTAACTCTGGGGTCTCTCTCCCCTCTGACTCTGGGGTCTCTCTCCCCTCTGAATCTGGGGCCTCTCTCCCCTCTGAATCTGGGGTCTCTCTCCCCTCTGAATCTGGGGTCTCTCTCCCCTCTGAATCTGGGGTCTCTCTCCCCTCTGACTCTGGGGTCTCTCTCCCCTCTGAATCTGGGGTCTCTCCCTCTGAATCTGGGGTCTCTCTCCCCTCTGACTCTGGGGTCTCTCTCCCCTCTGACTCTGGGGTCTCTCTCCCCTCTGACTCTGGGGTCTCTCTCTCCTCTGACTGGGGTCTCTCTCCCCTCTGACTCTGGGGTCTCTCTCCCCTCTGAATCTGGGGTCTCTCTCCCCTCTGAATCTGGGGTCTCTCTCCCCTCTGAATCTGGGGTCTCTCTCCCCTCTGAATCTGGGGTCTCTCTCCCCTCTGACTCTGGGGTCTCTCTTCCCTCTGACTCTGGGGTCTCTCTCCCCTCTGACTCTGGGGTCTCTCTCCTCTGAATCTGGGGTCTCTCTCCCCTCTGACTCTGTGGTCTCTCTCCTCTGAATCTGGGGTCTCTCTACCCTCTGACTCTGGGGTCTCTCTCCCCTCTGAATCTGGGGCTCTCTCCTCTGAATCTGCGGTCTCTCTCCCCTCTAACTCTGGGGTCTCTCTCCCCTCTGAATCTGGTGTCTCTCTCCCCTCTGACTCTGGGGTCTCTCTCCCCTCTGACACACGGGTCTCTTCGTCCTGTGACACTGGGGCTGTCTGCTGTACTACATCGGGGTCTCTCCCTCCTCCTACACCAAAGTCTCTCCCCTCTGACATGAGGTCTTTGTCGCCCCTCCTCTCCTACACCAGGGTCTCTCCCCCTCCAGCATTGGGGCTCTCCCCCCGACACTGGGGTCTCTCCCCCTCTGACACCGAGTCTCTCCCACCTCTGACACCGGGGTCTCTCGCCCTCAAACACTGCGGTCTCTCCTCCTTCCTACACCAGGGTCTTCCCCCCTCTGACACTAGGGCTCTCTATTGTCTGACACTGGGTCTCTCTCCCCTCCGACACTGTGGTCTCTCCCCCTCTGACTCTGGGGTTTCTCTCCCCCCTGACACTGGGGCTCCTCCCTCCTACACCAGGGTCTCTCCTCATTGAAACAGGGGTCTCTCCCCTCTCTGACACCGGGATCTCTCCTCCTCTGACACCAGGGTCTCTCCCCACTCTGACACCAGGGTCTCTCCCTCCCTCCTCTACGCCGGGGTCTCTTCCCCTTCAGTCAGCATTGGGGCTCTCCACCTTCGACACAGGGGTCTCTCTCACCCCCTGAACCGGGGTCTCTCCTCCCCTCTGACACTGGGGTCTCTCCCCCCAACACTGGGATCTCTCCCTCCCGACACCGGGACTCTCTACTTCTACACCGGGTTCTCTGCTTCTACACCGGGGTTCTCCACTTCTATACCGGGGTTCTACACTTCTACACTGTGGCTCTCTTCTTCTACACC